>UZAN01040289.1:71740-83570 GCA_900618425.1 Echinostoma caproni
GATGAAGCACACGAATGGCTTGGTAACTTATTTCAGTTCGTCATAAAAGCGTATTCAGCACTGGCCCTCTCGAATGAAGGAGAATCAACAATTGTATAGATGCTCAGGATATATGAATCATTTATCGTTCAGAATAATGCCAGGAACTCAGAGATTTCTTTGGCTGGAAATCACGCCCACATATGAATGCGAGTGTGTTTAACCGACAGCTCTAGATGAAACCAAGACTTGGACTCAACCGTTTCAAGGATGTGAAGATCATTGTCAATGTGCATTCATTGGAGTAAGTTTACAATAATATAATGTACAATAAATTCCTCGTATTAAAATAACCGGTCAGGTTGTGGAATAATTTGTGAGGGATCGTTACCAATCCAGAGTAAATATCAGTTGAAACATGAGCCGCTATTTCATAACACAGAAATCAGACTTGAGTTAAATGAAAAACTCGAAGCCTTCAGAATGAAAAACAAAATCTCTTTAGATTTGTTTTCAACAGGCACCAAAGAGAAGAGCTTAATTCCAACGTGTTTTGGTTTTGTCTTTTAGCGCATGATGAATACACAATTACAGGTATGGACCGAACTCGTGCAGCATGATTCTACTTTCGGAAATGCATTTCAGTTTTCAATACCATAGGTGTATGTCAATAGCTTTGTTTGAAAATTATTTATTTAGCCCCCACTGTGATGTTCTTAGTTCTCTTGTATCACTGTTCAAATTGGTTCAGTGTCGTGATAAAGTTACAACTCAAAATGGAAAAATATTTTATGCAAAGCGGCTCGGAGGTTCAGTCTTTCTAATAACTAATAAGGATCGCCCTCAAAATGCACTCGCAGAAGTCATCTTTTTCTCAGATAAGGGTTAGTACACCATCCCTCTATGGGTTGATTGTGGAAAACGTTTAGACCTCATTTAATTTTTTCGCATAGTTATGCAGTTTTTGGATGGGGCAAGTGCATTCATTTACCCTCCGATAGTCAGGACTTGAATGTAACTGAAAACCTTCTCCCCATGTTAAAAACAAGGATAAGTTAGTAACCTCGACAGTGGTCATCGGCCTCGAGGGTGCTCGAAAAAATACAGGCAAAAGCCGTTTGAAAATCATTTTGGTGAACTTCATGCAACAACGACCGGCTCCAGTGCTCAAAACTAAGGGAAGGCAAATAGAAAATTAACAAAATGGATTGCAATACCTGAATCATGCATATGAGTCATTTTGATAAATACATTTCATTATGTTTCTTACTGAGGCGTTGCTACTTTACAACTGATGCACTGGCAACCGTCGTCAAAATCGACAAATCCTATATTTTATTCGAACCCGACGAATAGAACAAACGACAAAAAAGGGATATTATTATAGATATTTGGCGCCTGATGTGGGGCAACTTCATATTCAATCTCGTGAATGAGGCTGGGGACACTGCGCTTTGGGAGGAACAAATGGAAGTCAGGATGATACACAAGTTTGATCAGTAACTGCAGATACTGGTACCATCGCACAACACTTTGCTTTCGAAACTCTTATCACGTTCTTTTTTGACTTGGTAAACCGCTTTTAATGTGAATATTGTTCCCGAGTATGGTTCTGTGCCAATTTACATACGATCCAGTTATTATCTTCCCGGAAAAATATAACCTCATCGAACGCGATTCTCAAATAACGGGACATATCATGCCGTAAATCCTATGTGGTGAGTAAAAACCGCTGGAATATTTCGCAAATAGATGTAGCTTTTAAATTCAAGATGACGATGGCGATGGTGCTGACTGAGAACGGGTATATGGCAGACTTCCTTATTACAGGCTACTTCTGAAAACGAAGTGGGAAGCTTAACGGGAAAAAATCAAACAGCCTATCAGAGGAATACCATTGCCGTGGTCCCATCTTAGTTTTGTTATCCGCTACCTCATTCGCGCTTTACATTTCGGCCATGCTTGATTTTTTTTCTCGGGAGATTGAATTGATACCCTCGTAAACTACAGCATTTACATTGTTCTCAATTACTTCGAATCCTCTTATCTCCGTACTGCAGATGCATTCTACCATTCCTGTTTCAATTACATGAAACAGTAACTGTCAGGTTAGTCGCAAATTCTTTCGATAGCTTCTCGTTATAGAGCATTTCGTGTTTTCCATTTGCCTGTCTTTTACTGTATCACCGTACCGATATATTACTCCGACCCTCACCGTCTGATTGTTGTAATGTAGTGAAGACACGGGCGCAGCCATTTTGAACTGAGTGGGAGTCGTGTGCAGGTCTTACTGGACCTTTTGTTTCCTGGTTGCTCTTTGTATTTTCCCTGTCTTGCAGGTCGTTTAGAAGCCCCTCCTAGGATAACCCACTGTGAGAAGTGTCCCTTATGTGTATTTAGAACGTCAGAACTGCGCCACATAGAATCAACATGTCAGTGTATTTCAAGTGGATTCAGAACTGGGGTCGGTCCTGCACACTACTGTAAATGGTTGACCTGATCGTCACTCATTTTTATATTGTGAACTATTATTTATAGAACCTTGTCTTTTACAACAAATTTACTCTCCTATTTGTCAGCCAGATCTTGCATTTAGACCCAGTGGCACGATTCCGGTTTCGCCCCAATGAGTCCATCGTTTAGTTGTACTGTTTTTGACCGCATGTTAGTCTTTCAGTCGTTACATCTTCACTCTGTTGCCGTCAGCATTACCAAGATGATGAAAATGTATGAGTACAGCGGGCCTAATTATCAATAAATCACAACCTTTATTGAAGAAAAGGTAGTAAGTAATTAGTTATTTAGTTTATCTTTTTGTTTTATCAGTGACTATTGTCAATAATTGTAAGTTTCTAATAGATCGGGCTCCGTGAAGAACAAAACCGACCTACAGAAAATCATCCGGAACTAAATGATATCCTCAACAAACGAAGATGTTTAAAAATCATCCTTTGAGAAAACAGAACCCGTTCTTTGAAGTCTTGTAGAGACTACTGGGCAGGTGTCTAGGCCTTATTGAAATTCATCAGTACTAGATACTATTTCGGTTCCCTTAATCGTACTAGAACTTCTCACCTTCGTTTCGGGAGCTAAAAGCTTCACTCTCAAACAACACGGACGATAGTCTACAAAATAGATGACTGTATATGATTTTTATTCGAATTGGTCGATTAGGACTATATATTGCTGACAGTCTTCTTGATTTGTATGTTACCCACAACTTCTAACGAAATCTTTAATTCTCAACATGTTGAACGCAACATGTGGTCGTGGTGGGGTGGGGGTGGTAACTGTTCTGGCCTAACTTCTTTCTACTTGTTGACTTGTTTTCCAACCACCACTGTTGACCACAATCCTACTCCATTGACAGTGATATTATCTGTTTCACTAACATTCCCCTTATTGCAACACTTAACATCTAAGATGAATATAAGAGTGAGAATCGTATAAAATACATCAGTTCATGAACAGTATTGAAACAAAGAATCAGCAGCTGTGAACAAACAAAATGAGACCAAATCAACTTCTATTCAGATCAGGAATAAACCAGTTATCGTGCTGAAGTACAACCTGTGATCCCCTTTGAGTCGCGTGTATGTATAAAATTCGTAACTAGACAAAATGTTATCTAAAAATGAACGCCAACCAGACACATAACACAAGTATCGTCAAAACACAGGATTTCTCGATTGTGTGCTATGTGAAGGATTGTTTTATGTTTCATAACAGCCACCTCAAACAAACGTGCATTTTGTCGCTTTTTGGCCTGGGTCGGTAGCCTGTGAAAGAACCATTCAATAATCCTTTTGTACAACCAGTAAACAAACCAATTCTGTTTTGTTATTTACCAAGAAATGACACTCAATCTATGCCATCCACTCTATAGTCAAGAAAACCCACTGAATAAGAAGGGTAACCCAATTTCTAATAACTTCTTGTGGTTGGGAGTGACAAACCACTGCAAGCTACCGCACAGTCGATGGCGGAAAGCACATTTCTACATGTAATCAGAGAACTTACAGAATCAAATAATTGGTATGCGTCATTCTCTCACGTTAGTCAGTGATTAACTATCCTATAGAGCATTATGATTACACAGTGGACAATATCACTCCATTTCTTCTTCCATCTAGGCGTTAAAATATTCGTATATTTGGACGATAAAGTCACTTCGAAATTGATCAATGTGTTCCATTCTCAGTGGCATGATATTCATTTACTCAAAAGTTAAAGCGAAAATATTGAAAACTGAACGATTCAATCATCTAACTTGCATAAACAGGTAGGAATAAGCTAATTTTTCCACCACAATTCTTGTTAAAACTATCAACGTTATTCCGCACCTCTGACTCTTAGTTGCATTTTGTAGTAGGTCTCAGTAAAGACAATGGAGTCCCTTTTGTGCGACAAGAGAACCGGCGCAACAAACAAATCTGCTTATATATATATATAATGTATATAGTAAATATAAATAAAGACGAGAATTGCTCAGTAAGTGTGTGCTGTGGAAATTTTTCGCAACTCATTTTCGTCATACGAATAGCATGTGATTGCATTGTGATTGTGATTGTGTGTGTGTATGTGGATCGGTACTCGCCAACCACTGGGACCCCGAGAACGAAATGGTGGTACGTCAGAGGGGTGAACACCGTGAGCATAGAGTAGGGGCAATAGGGTGGACGATATAAGAATAAAACTCACAGTAGGGCTGGCATCACAACCATCCATTTATGCATACATAAAGCTGAATTACACCTAGCAATCACCAATACCTCCGCGGTGGTGAGGAGGTAGGGGCGAGGGGGAATGATACACTAGTATCGGATGCCCATGGGAATTTGGTCGGATAGTAATCTCCTTCGTGATGGGCCACTTTCGTACTTCGACCGCAATCGTCTGAGTTTGTAAGTCGGCAGAAAAGACTTCATAAGATCAACGGAGTAGTTTATTTCGGCTACATCAGCGGTGATCATTGTCGATCCCAGGTAAAAAAACAATTGGTGGTGCTCTTGATTAAGATCAGTAAGTCATCAGGTAGATAGCGTACAAGTTTCTGAACGGTTTCCGATGGTACAGTCAGTTTTTGGGAAACAGATTTCCCGAGCCCGTAAACAATTATAATTATTGAACGTCAGTCTGTTAGGATTCTGACAGAAAGCTCCAGCCTAATATGATAAGAACTTCAAATGTTCGACTACAGCGGTCCACAGATCCATATCCAAACGCATTATCATTTTGTGGAATTAGATCATCTTCCGAGAGCATCCTAATAAAGTACTCTATTAATAAAAAGGCTGACTCTGAATCTAAGCGCACTGAGGTCAGGTGCATTGTATTAACAAGCTGCTATTTCCAGTGCCATTCAAACAGTAAAATGAATTCATAGCCCACGTTGTAAAAGCTTTCATTAGTTGGTGCAAAGGAGTTTAGTTACGCACAGAGTGTCGTGGCATTTTTCACTGAGTTGGAAAAAGCATTCACACCAAATTTGTGCTCCCGCAATTCCGAAATCCAGAGCAACACAGCCCTCCACAATGGGAACCCACAATTTGAACACTTGCAACATCCACTAAATCCGCAGTGCCAGAAAACACGGTCAAATATATCAGCAACGCCGTCAGAGATGTAAACACGGACTATTCATTCATTCAGCAGACTTTGGTCCCCCCAGTGGTCACCTATCCCTGACATAACAAAGTTTTCTCTAATCTGTGCCAGATTATAGCATAGATGGCGCCACTCTTCTTGCAGAATAGAAGCTTTGGTCAAACTGGATTCCCATTTGAAGTAAAGGACATACCAGTAATGAGCGGCTTCCGTTGCGTATGATATTTGTGAGCATTTTATGTTGAGATTCCGTGGGATCGTATTAATGGACCCATCCACCCTGCTGGTAACAAACAGTTATTTGCTGCACATTAGGACAAGTTGATTGCAAACAAAAAAAGGGGTTTGCCATCCCAATGGAAATATTTCAACTTTATGAGAGACGGTTAATGAAGCATTGAGCATTCATAAAGCTGGTTGGGAGCCATCACTGATCTTCCTGCTTTATGGTAGCAGTACACGGTTGGCGAAATCTGTTAAACAGCTAATCCCAGTTGGTTAACTGTGGTGACACCCAGTCTTCAGTAAGGCATAACTGGTGGCGATAGTTGTGAAAACGGATGAGCGCCATGTTTACGTATAGTGTTGATATATGATGAAGCATAGATAATCAATCGATCAGGATAATCAATGTGATCAGTTCACCCGACAAACAGCAAATTATATCCAAGTTCGAATCCCAGCGGACTCGGTGAATATGCGTTATTGATGATAGCTTAAAAGGTTAAGTGAGACAGCAGTTCTGGGTTTGTAGTCTTCTTTTAGGGGTGAGTGCCTCCTCAACTGAATCCATCTGTCATAAGAGAATCATGCCACCGAAAGATAGTACAGAAAATGCCCCACTTGTAAAAGCCATCTGATACAGATATTAAGAGGTTTATAACAAACACAAAATCTCGGTAGTAGAAATCAGCCCCGCTGTCAAAATATACCCTATAATAACCGAGGAAGTTTGTCCTATGAATGGATAAATCTAATCTTTTGTTCTTCCGCTGAAATATTTGTGTTTATGAGCTGGGAGATGACAGGCCTGTGCATCGGGCTGGCTTTTAAGAATAAGTAATCTAGCAACCCATTTGGAAATGACAGAATGAAACTATGACAGACAGTCTCTGCGGGTAAACGCATGTCATTTAGGGATCATGTATATGGAGAGGAAATAGAAGGGGCATAATCACGGGAACCTCTGTGCACAAGATTCAAGGACAACTGATTGTGAGTTTCACAATATAATCCAGTCACTCCCACGCCAGGTGCAGACCACGCCTTAGATTCATTCCAGAGTGATTCCATTAGACCAGAGAAATAGCACGCAGAACAGCGAGGACCACACATACACGGAGTACTCACCTGCTACTTTCCTTGGCTTGGCTTGTACAAGTCTCCCGTGGAGTTCTGACAAGCATTGCCAAATTTCACAGTATAAAATAATCAACAGATAGAAAACGTCTAGAGTACGTCATCCTCGAGCAAAACAACAAACTATTATACTTTGTACACCCTGATAAGCAGTGCGATTTTAACGGATAAAATTTGAGAAGTAAATGAGTAAATTAAAAAGAAATATCATTATAATTAGGCATCATTATCATCATCACCATTGAACAGCATATTACAGCGAAGTGAACTTCCCTGATCGCTGCCAAACTCATATTGAATGTAAGATAAGTGAAAATATTGAAAGAAGGATAAGGATTGGACTTACCTTCAGGGACGAGAAAAGAAAACGAACCTGTATGGTCAACACACAGGGTAAACAGTCCAACTGTGCATACATATTATTTCAAGCATTCTGATCTGATAGGAAGTGACAGCATGATCGCCATTGCTGTCCGTTTGCAGCCGTGACCTTCCGTGTCTCCAACCATCCAGTTACAGAGTCATTTGGACCCCAACCCGGAAGATGAGAAACATCTACTCTTCCTGCTCGCTCTGTGCATTTCTTTATGCCTTGACTCCACGTCATCTACTGGCCTCCAAGTGGTTTCCTCCAGCCTGCAACAGCCACTGCGAATAAAGCGCGCCGCGGTAGGCAACCGTCGGATATACGCAACATGTGTCCTAACCAACGAAGCCGATTGAGCTGGATTCGATGCGATAGCGAGTTCTTGTTTGAGGTATTCTCAAACACCCGACGACTTACTTCTAAGTTACTAACCTGCTCACTCCATCTAACTTGGGCCAGACTACGCAGGCATCGATTGTCGAACACTGCTAAACGACAGATGTCTTCTACCCGCAAGTTCATGGTCTCGTAACCGTAAAGCAGAACTGATCGTACAGTGGCGCAGTATACGCGACTTTTCAAATTAAGTGAAACGTCACGTCGCCACCACAGGTGTTTAAGTCCTGCGTATGCTGCTGAGCCTTGGAAATGCAAGCGGTTATCTCTTTTGATGCACTACCGTCGTCGGTCATGCAGCTACCTAAGTACGAAAAACAGTCAACTACAGCTAATTCCGTCTGGTTTCAGATCAGAACCCGGCGACACCCAGTCCTGTAGAATCACCGCACTTTAAAGGTGCAAAGCACATGCCGAACGGAGCGACAGAACTTGTTAATTTGTCAAGTGCTCTTTGCGCATTCTCCATAGATTCGAGCAGGAAAACGATGTCTTCAGCGTACTCCAAGTCGCACAGCTTTTCTCCAGCTGCCCATCCAATACCTACATTTTGGAGCCCACTAAGTGTGTTCCCCAGTATTTCGTCTATGACGAAATTGAACGGGAATGGCGACAGAGGGCACCCTTGACGGACACCGCTGCTAGTTACGAACGATCTACTCAGCTTTCCGTAGACCCTTACACTACCAGAAATATGTGAGTAGAGTGAACTCAATATGTTCACATACTTCTGCGGCATTCCTTTGCGAAGAAGCAAACCCATAAGGGATTCGCGGTCAAATGAGTCGAAGGCTCCTTTTAGGTCAAGGAACACGACAACCGTTGGCCGACGGTGCGTATGACGTAGCTCGAGGACTTGACACAGAGTGAAGATTTGATCGATACCTGGTCGAAATCCTGCTTGTTGTTCGCGGATATTTGTCTCCATAAACGGTGTCAGACGTCGAAGTATAATGGAGGTTAGTTAATACTTGGTGACGATTGGGACCAAGTTTATTCCACGGTGGTTTGCGTAGCCGTTGCGAGATCTCTTCTTAAAAATGGAAACAATTATTGATTCACTCCAGGATGACGGAATGCGCTCATGTGACCAGATGTTACGCATTAGATCACTAATGGAGTCTGCGAGGTCATCGCCTCCCAACTTGAAAAGAGTGAGGGGAAGCCCGTTCGGCCCTGCTGCTTTTCCTTTCTTCAGGGCTTGGTTGCATGATCGAACTTCTGCTGCAGTTGGAGGTTCACATGACATTTCCCATGGAGCCGCAACTATAACAGACGATATAGTCTGGTTAGCACCTGGCCAGCTGAACTGTTCGTTGAAGTACTCCGCCCACCGGTCAAGCCGTTGTTCCCTATTGTGAATAGCTTGTCTACTTTTGTCGCAGATTGCCTCACTAACTGTGGTTCTTCGACCTCCAGTGTTGCGTATCAGTTGGAACAGTCTTTGACTGCAGCTGCGACTTCCATTTCACTGGCTATCGTTGCCCACCAGTCCTCACGATCTTTCTTGAGGCTCTTCTTGAGTTGTCGTTGCAGACGCCACTCACCCCTGCCTTGATCCCGGGAGGTGGGGATTTGCCGCTTTTTCTCCATCAGTGCTACTGAATCATCAGATATCCCATGTCTCGGGCGGGCTACCACTTCAGACCCACAAGCAACTCTCGCAGCGGATTGCATTGCTCGTCTAATCTGATCACATTGTTCATCTACACTACCACCCAGCAGCGCGTTTAGCTCTTTCCCTAGTTCCGATTCAAAATGGGCACGAACGGCTGGGTCAGATAAACGATGACATACCAACTATGTTTGTTGGGCTTTTTTGTGATCAGTGAGTTGGAGAGTGAACTGCATCAACGCTAATGCATGATCAGATTGAACGCAGGTGGTTCAATAGGACCTGCAGTTTTGTACTGAGCCACGCCAACAGTAGCGTACCAGTTAAATTGAAACGCCACGTTGCTGTCCGTTGAGAGCTGTGATGGAAGTTGGTGCTGGATAACAACAGAAGATGATCTGCGCAGAACTGAAGGAGTCGATCGCCACTGGCAGGGCAGAGCACAATGACCGCCTAGGCAAGCTTCCAATGCGCTCAGTTTTCCGACTTGAGCGTTAAAATCACCCGCGAGAACAGCTATATTGGAGCTTCGACTCAACCGAGTGAGTTCGATGAGTTTATCATAAAAGTCGTCCTTTCGTGCGTCATAGATCTAACTCCGTAGTGGACGAAATCGACGAGAAGGAAAGTCTGTAGTGCAGTTCCCAGCTTATAATGCATGCCTTCAAACCGTACAGATTTAACATCCTGAAGGGGAGATACCCAAGACCGGTGATGTTCCATAAATCATTGAAGTGGGACAGATTAAGTGATAAAACATCCTTGAGCGAACGCCGTCCAGTCACCTGAATGCATCTCGAAGTGTTTTACTCAATAGAAACAAGAGACTAATCGCAGTGGGATATTGTTGTGTCCGGATCGCGTTTGATCACGATGTACACACAACAAGATATCACGCGATGACACAAGAAACACACGTACCTCAACGGCCACACTAATCGTCTAGCCTCACGAGTACGATCACAGCACAGATTGGACGCCAAGAGCACTAGTAGCCTTCTCCCAGCTACGTAAGCAAGAACATAGTTAGTGCACGGCGAACGTGTACTTGATACACAGGAAGCAAGTCAATTTACAAGTTTTACTCTGATGCTTATATGTGACCCAAAATAGCATCGATTAATGCAAGAAAAAGATTGTGCCAATCAAGTACACAGTTAGCAAAGTTCAATCAATCATAAGTCACGGAGTTAGCAAAGTTCAATCGATCATAAGTCACGGATCAGGCGGACGGAGTGAATGTCTCCGTATGACGCCATATGACTGGCTATTCTCCGCGAGATTAGTATTGATTAGATATGCTCCTAATTGAAGATACTCGAAAAATAGTCAGTTTTAGGTAAAAAATAGTCTTTTTACCTAACAGATATTACCTAAATCTGGATCTGATAAATCTAAAATGAATAAGTCTTGGATCTTCGGTGGATACATTTTTGATAAAATAGTAATCTACTGAATAAATTGCTTCATCCACCTTGATCGGTGAAGTTACAGCCAATTCAATTGCCAACTTAGAATAAACAGTAAATGATTGTCTTCCATAGTCTCTTTGGGTTTGATTTCACTTTCATGTTGCTTATTGTCTGTCAATATTATAATTTCCTTTTTTATCTCCAGATTAACAGATTGAAATAGCTCCACCTCTCACAAACCACCGTCGCTATTTTTACAAGAGTAGAACCAACAAAAATATGATGCATAGGCTCCACGCACGTACGCAGTGTGCCAGGAGCAAATAATGAGCATTGAACAGCTTTTTAACCGTTTGCACAAACTGTGGAAGAAGACCAACGATACCCGAATATATANATATATAACACTCCAACGCAGATAAATTGATTCTCTGTCCCCGGGGTATCTACCATACCTTGACCGGACAGTATCGAAACCTATGGTGACCAAAACAAATTGAACTGAATCCTTTCTGATAAGACAGGAAACGTGGAAACGCGCTATCCAAAGAGCTGAATTAATGGGTTAAGCAATACACTTCAGCAACGGTTATCTGGTTAATTTATGAAGAAAAAGCAACTCTCTAACAAAACAGAAACAAGTAAATGACAATACTACTTAGAATGGCTTATATGTATCTCTGAAAACCGAATGTGGTGGTGATATTTCTACGGTTAACTCTGAACGCCGTTCTATATCAGGTGAACACTTCAAGCGGTGAAAATGTGCTTCCCAGAAGAAACCACACGAGGTTCGCTCGGTGCAAGACCATATCTGTTACCGCTTCTCACCTTCATACCAATAATTTATAAATTCTAACGTATTTGCGTATAAGAAATACTTAGGACGGAACATGAAGTACGTGGGTTTCGAAACACGTTCCAAAAAGGTTAGAAAGGTTTCATCACGCGGGTGTTAGAACAAAACATCACAACCAAACACGTGCGGAAAACAGGGTACCAGGTGCACTCCTCATCGTTTAACACACCAATACGGAAGAGACGATGAGGAAAGCTGAGGTGTGGTCCTTGAAATACCAAATGCCGTAAAAAAAA
>UZAN01040290.1:0-22690 GCA_900618425.1 Echinostoma caproni
TGTATGTGATCAACGCAGCTCAGGCCAGGGCGAAGCCATTTTGTTCTTCGCGGATGTGACACCCTGTCGACCAACTGAACCTGCGAAGGATCAATGACGTTAACAGCTTGGATGGAATGGAGATGAGACTAGTCCCTCGGTGATTGGAGCAATCGTAGTAGGGGCCCTTCTAGAAAATAGGTACGACTTCCGCCAAACTCCCTTCGAATGGAATGGATTCAGTATGACAGGTGGTTTGGAATAAGGAAGTTAGTTCTCAGACAAAACTTGCACCACCATCTTTGAAAAAGGCCGGAGGGAGCTTATCTAGGCCGGAAGATTTGGAGCGTTTCAGAAGTCTGAGCTCCCGTGGAACTTCTTCCTAGGTAGGCGATGAAATTTCCACAGACCGTGGAGCACTACAGACATTGGGAGATGAAGTGATGTCGATGGCCAACTGAATTGTTGATGAAAGTGCTCCGCCCAGCGCCCAAGCCGCCACTGCAGTTTGTGGATACATTCGCCATTAGTTTCGCATATGATTTCACTGACGCATGTCTTTTGTTATCGGTGGCTCGGATTAGTCGAAAAAGCAAAGGTTAGTTCCATCTCGGAAGTGCGTTGTGCCCACCAGGTCTCTCAGTCCCCTTTCAGGAACCGTTTCAGTTCAGCACAGAGTACTGTGAACTGTGGTGTATTCATTACGCGTTAGTAATCTGGAGGTAAGCCGTCCTGTGTTTGGGAGTTTATCAGGTATGGACCTGCTATCTCATCGAATCCGGATTAATCGGCTTCGTTGGTTACGACACAATGCGTTTGCCCAAGTATCGTGTGTTGCACCGCGCTTCATTCTCTGCAGCTGCTCCGGGCCAAAGGAACCCCCGTGGAGATCGAAAGATGATGTAGAGACGAGGCTTGAAGAAATGCACAGAGCCATTAGGTAGAGTAGGTGTCCCGCGCCTTCCAGGATGGGGTCCGAAGGACTCCACAACTGGTTGTTTGGAGACATTGAGGGATATGACAGCGAACCGACAGCAGTGGCGTTCTTGTTGTCATTTCTTTCTTATCCGGCCAGAGTGTTTGAAACGGTATATATGCAGAGTTCGGTTGTGTACTCTGTCTGTTGATTATAGAGGTTCACTTTGTTCCCCCTCCCTCAACATAGGTTCCATTCCTGTTCACTCAGGATTATTTTAATCCATTTTTTGGAACTCGTTTTGGTACTCAATAGTACTGTTGACCTCCCAGGGAATAACTGTCATTGAAAGTTGCTCTGGTTTTTGTTTTTCATTAGTTATGATGCTAGTGTCATGTGTTATTACTTTTATCTTATCTAATACTATTCACCCATCTTTCTGTTTTCTATCCATCTTCGGGCAATCAGTCGTATCATATTACCGATGACGGTAGAGGAATACAACGTCGCTCAGCTGTGGTCTGTGGCTGAGGTGTCGAAGAACGAAACTGGCGGCGGTGAAGGCATTGAGGTCCTAGTGAATGAACCGTTCGACTCAAATGTTCACCCCCCAGATCCACCGCTTAGCGTTCAGGGGCAGACATTCGAAACTGGCCAGTATACGCACAAACGTTTCTATCTGGCTAACAAGGTACCGGCTTATGTCCGGTTTCTCGCACCAAAAGGTTCTCTGGAAGTAGACGAACGAGCTTGGAATGCCTATCCCTACTGTCGTACAGTTATTGAAGTACGTTTCACATTTGGTGCGTATTGGAATGCTCTTTTCTCTGCATCTAGAATCCCCTTTATATGCAAGAGAATTTCCAACTGAAAATCGAGTCCATGTATGTGCAAGACAAAATCAATGAGGAGAATGTGAGTCGCTTGATGTCCACATGATGATAATGATTTGTAATATTCTATTTTACGCATCCCGTCTACAGTTTAAAAATATTCATACGTGCATTCTTTCAACCGTCTCTATCACACGAAACAGATCCACCAACTACCGCCGGAACTGCTTGAAATGCGCGAAGTGGTTTATATCGATATTGTGAATGATCCCCTGTACAGTCAAGCGGACTATGACCCAACTTGCGATTGTACCAAGTTTCAATCGGTTAAAACTGGTCGTGGTCCCCTTATCGGTCCGAAGTGGTGGGAGGTAACTGTCACTTTATTCGTCGACCGCTCACATTCGCTCCTTTTCAGAACACGGAAATGCCTATCATGTGCGCCTACAAATTGGTCACATGTGAATTCAAGTGGTGGGGTATACAAAATCGAGTGGAAACCATGCTGCACAACGTAAGACTACTTTCTTCATGTTTCACCGTCTCCTTTTGCGTTCATAGCAAGAGAGGCGAATCTTTCTCAACTTCCATCGTCAGCTGTTCTGCTGGATGGATAAATGGCATGGACTAACTATGGCGGATATTCGTGAATTGGAAGATAAGGCTAAGGAAGAATTGGACAAGGTAACTAACTAACTATTCACTTTTGATGTAGTATTTATGCGCTTTTTCTCCCGAGCAAGCCAGATAAATTAATTGCTTTATACCACGCAGAGGTGAATGAATATTCAGTTGACGGTAAAATGGGTGTGTTTAATTATCAGATTTTTGATGGCACAGAAGTGAATACAATAAAAGGGGTAGACCCCATAATCCAAGGATGTACATGAGAAGGTAAGAGGAACTAGTTCAGTTCAGTTCACTTCAGTTCATACAACCATTGACCATGCAATTTCGTGCGCCGGTTTTGGTTGCTGTCTTTTGGTGCCCCATTGCACGAGTCTGGTGGGGTAAGGGGAATCTCCAAGCTATAATCAGCTTGTTGCGTTTAAAGGCAAGAATGTTGTAAGTTGGAGGGAAGACTGAAAGGGGGAGAATGTTCCACAGTTGTGCTCGTCTGGTGGAAAAAGATGATGAAAAGTCAGGGGTGTGACACCTGGGGATAGCCACTTGAAATTAGTGGCTGGCCGGTTGTGTGCGGGACCTACGAGGAAGAACAAGTGTGAGGGACAGAAGCGGCAAGTTCGCTAAAGTGAAACCAGAAATTGTATCGATAGAGTAAGGTTGAAGAAGTAACTGCTCGACAGTGAGCTAGTGACTGCAAGTTACATGTTAGGGGTGTATCGTTGATGAGACTTGTGGCCTTACGTTGAACCCGTTCAAGAAGAGACAGAGATGGACGAAGCCCCATCCCAGATATGACTGCAGTATTTAATTTTAGGACGAGTCTGAGCGTTCTAAAAGGAAAGTAAGTGAATGCCAGTGAAGAAACGTCTATTGCAAACATACGTACAGCGTGGGAGTCAAGTAGACAAATGTATGATAACCATAAAAAGGAAGGAAATGAGGAAAGTCTTGATAAGTTGCTTGAATCTATGGAACGGAGAATGTTTGAGTCAAAATACAATAAACCATGCGTGTTTAAGAGAAATAAACATAAAGGAAATTTTACTAGCATTACGGAGAACACGGTTGCGACAGCCTCAAATAGAAATAAGGCCCATATCAGAATTTAGGGAGAAACTGAAGGAGGAGCGGTCATCGCTAATGCTGGAGTTAGCAATGTGTGAAGAGGGATAAGATGAAGAATAGTTTAGGTTGGCGTTAGTGTCAAAGGCGTAAATAGGGTTCGAAGTTGAAGAAAGAGGGTCATTAATGAATATCAGAAAAAGGGAAGGGGAAAGTACAGAACCTTAAGGGCCACCAGCATTCACAAGCACGGAGCAAGATATGGCCCCATATCTCCGAACGGAGATGCTGCGGTCCTTGAGAAAACTTTCTATCCAGGACACATGTTCCACAGGAAAGCCAAACTTGGGTAGTTTAACCAGCAGACCTGCCTGCCAGACACGATCGAAAGCTTTCGATACATCCAGTGACCTCATATGGGTTTCTCCGTGGTTTTCGAGTGCCATTGACCATGTATGCGAAATTAGCGCAAGAAGATCACTGGTAGATCGTTGGGACCGGAAACCGTACTGACGATCGCTAAGCATCTCCTGCTCAGGTGGCGGCGGAGTTGCTGAGCAATGAATGATTCCATAACTTTGGAAAAAACTGATACGGGAGGGATGGTGTGGCAGTTATTTGGGTCTGAGTGGTCACCGCATTTGGGAGTGGGAAATATTTCTGCTATCCTCTATGAGATTGGGAATATCTCGGAATCGAGGGACAGAGGGAATAAGTGGCGTGAGAGAGGGGTCAATTCTGTGATGCACAATTTGACGACGATAGGAGGAATCCCGTCGGGTCCAGTGATAAGAGAATCTAACGTATCTTTCTGGTGGAGATGAGTGGTATGGAAAGATGGTTCACTGTAGGATTGAATGTATGATTCATGTAGGGTAGAACTGCAAGCAAAATGCTAGGCAAACCGCCTTTCAAGCGGGTCGGACACTAAGTTGCCAAATGGTTCAAAAATGGGTGGGAAGTTAGTGGAACATAAGTTACGGAAGACTGCCTTAGCAAGTGATCAGAGCGTCTGGCTTCCAGAAGGAGCGATTGATAACTGTGCTGCTGCCTTCTGTATGAGGGTTGTACAGTTGTTGTGTGCTTGCATGAACCATTGGTGGGAGCAGGGGGAAAGTGAACGACGCTAACGGTGAAGCCCTGATTTCTTTTTACGAGCAGCGCGACAACAGTATGGGTCAAACCATTCCGCAGAAAGAAGCTTAACGAAGCGAAGGATAAATAGGTGCATACCTTGCGAAAGCACTTGGGAAAGTTTCGAAACCGAGATGGAGTCATTGGCGGAGAAGCAACAGGGGTAGAAAACCAAGAAAGGTACGAAAGCTGCGCCAATCAGCGGAACAGTATCGCTAGAATGTGCGCCTAGAATTGGGAGAAATAGTGGAACGGATAATTTGGGTAAAGGGCGAAACAAGACAATGACCCGATGAGCCCATGGGCGAACTACGACAATATTTGAAAATCATTATGGGTTTAATGTGAGGACAAGATTGAGGGTGTAATCGTGGTTGCCAGCACGGTCGGGCATACGGGTCGGGAAATCGACCAGTTGGTGAAAGTCGTTATTAGGGCAAATGATTTTGCTTCACGTCCAAGGGGCGAAATTAAGTACAACATTATGCAACTAACTTTATGTTGGTATTAGATTAAGGTAGCATGTCCAGGTGACGAAAAAACCGAGCAAGGTGCGATTTATATGTGAAGTTTCGTGTAGCTGGGTGCCGAAATTAGGAACGGGTACTCTGTCAATACACGTTTACCTAAATTGGTGTGCAAAAGATGAGTGAATTCGCTTTAGGTTTTTCTAGAGAAATATCATCCTTGGAGATGTTTGAAAGCTTTGGATTCGGAAAGTCGCTTCATCAGTTCGCGGGATCCAGATACCAGTTTAAGGGTTACAAATTCTCGCATGCACAGATCGTTATTCCAGGAAAATAGAAGTGAACAAAGATGTAAAGCGAACTTCGGAATTCTTCCCAGGAAAACCTGGGCTCTGACAAATTAGGAAACTGGTTAATAATAATATTCAATTACTTACCAGATATCTGTGAACTAGAAGATGCACCACAACTTTGCTGCATCTGGTTTCCCTCTGCAGCAGAAATGATGTTTGTACATTTCGAATTCATTGAAGAGTTGTATGCTACAGGTGATTTGAGTTAATAATCTGTATTTCAAAATAATACAGTCCGTGTATGACATCGTCGGTACATTGTATCCTTTGGGCAGCACAAAGAAACCATTTTAGATGATCACGACAAAAATAGAAATGACCACAATATAGCACCTCAAAGAATGCTAACAGAAGAAGTTGACTGAGCAGAATATTTTCTAGGAAACAGATAAACTACTGGATTTTCGTGCAATAATCTAGTAACAGTGGATTATAAAGAGGCAACTATCTGCATATACACGAAGAGGTACTTTTTGAGTGAGTTACCGAGCGAGGATGAAAGTTTCGGTGGGGTGTGGTTTGGCTCTTTGTCCCCACTCGGGTACGTTATGTCTATGACCGTTGATCGTGTGAATCTTAGGCGAGAATGAACTAACCCGATGGTAATTGGCCTCGGTCGGCGGAATAAGGAAGCGAATCACGTCAAAATGGATCGATAAATCGGTTATCGTACCTAGGCGCGAATGTTAGAATGAATCATTGCGTGAGTCTGTGAAATACTTCAGCGAACATTTGATCTGGCCTGGCGCTAATCAGATTGCCCAATCTGCAGTTGAAGCTCCATGGACAGTGTCGTGCGATCTTCCGGCAGAGTAGGAAGTTCCATCTTGCATTCAATCTCTGAAAGGAGGAAAGACGGCAAGATCGGAGGGGCTTCTTTCTTCCCTATTTAAGATGGGAGTGGATAACATGGTTGGCTCTGTTACTGACAAGATATTGTCGAAGGAGCACATTCCATCATCTTAGGGCGAATCACTGATTACTTATTTTGAAACAAGGATCTTGTGATGATTACGAAAGCCACTGCGGGAAAGGTTTGATCCCAATCTTCATCAAAATGTTAACCTCCGTTATACTTCGACCTCTGACTGCTTTAGGGGAGATCAACCTTGGTGAACGGCAAGCCGGGTTCCGGCCGGACGTAGATGTGTTGATCAAGTTTTATGTCGTGTCAGGTCCTTGAATTGCGGCAGACCCACGGTCGACCATCGATCGCAGTGTTCCTTGGCCAGAGAGAAGCCTTCGACTCAGTTGACCGCGAAGCTGTAATGGATTCACTTCTTCGAAAGTACGGTAATTTACTGAGAAAAATGTACTCGCATACTATTCGGATGAGGGTTCACAGCGAACCAAATAGATGATTCGTCACCAGCCGCGGCATTCACTATAGGTGTCCTAATTAATCATTCCTGTTCAATTTCGTTATAGACGAAGTACTGGAAAACACATTTATTGGTTTCCAAAATGTAGGTATTGAATGGATTTTTGGAGAAAAGCTGTGCTATTTAAAGTACGCCGATGACATCTTCTATCTGTTCGGACGTATGGAGGAAACACAAAGCGCTCTTGACAAACTGTCAAGTTATGTTACCACATTCGGTATGTGCTTTGCATCATCAAAGTGAAGCGTAATGATGCAAGACTGGGTGTCGTCTATTTCCGCTTTGAAACTAATTTGCCAGGAATTAGGTAGTTGTGTGATCAATGACGGTAGCGCAACAAAGGAGATAACCACCGTCATTTTCAAGGCTCGAGCAGCNTGACGTAGACGTGACGTTTCACTGAATTTGAAAGATCGTTCATATTGTGCTTACATTCGTTCATATCTGCTTTATGGTTGTGAGATCTTGAATTTGTGAGTAGACAATATGCATCAACTAGAAATGGGATGGAGCGAACGGGTTAGTATTCTGGAGGTAAGCCGTCCTGTGTTTGGGAGTTTATCAGGTATGGACCTGCTATCTCATCGAATCCGGATTAATCGGCTTCGTTGGTTACGACACAATGCGTTTGCCCAAGTATCGTGTGTTGCACCGCGCTTCATTCTCTGCAGCTGCTCCGGGCCAAAGGAACCCCCGTGGAGATCGAAAGATGATGTAGAGACGAGGCTTGAAGAAATGCACAGAGCCATTAGGTAGAGTAGGTGTCCCGCGCCTTCCAGGATGGGGTCCGAAGGACTCCACAACTGGTTGTTTGGAGACATTGAGGGATATGACAGCGAACCGACAGCAGTGGCGTTCTTGTTGTCATTTCTTTCTTATCCGGCCAGAGTGTTTGAAACGGTATATATGCAGAGTTCGGTTGTGTACTCTGTCTGTTGACTATAGAGGTTCACTTTGTTCCCCCTCCCTCAACATAGGTTCCATTCCTGTTCCCCTTACATATTAAAACTAACTTTGAATGCATTGCGAGTTTGGTAGTGATCAGTGCAGTTCGCTTCACTGTATTTCGCTGTACAATGTTGATGCTGATGATCATGCGAACCGCGTTTCTCGTTGTACTGTCGGCGTAACGCGGCTAAACATATTGGTTGTAAAAGCAATCATAGTCGGAAGCAGACAGATTTGTACCTGCATGTATGTTTATATGAAATGTGGGTATTCGATGCTTTTTTGAATTCAGACTATCTGCAGTAAAACACAGTACTCAGTTCAGGTCATTGCTACAAGTTTCACGCACATTTTTGTTACCAAGCAAGAACAACAGTAATATTTTGCCTGTTTCACTGATACGACACATGTGGTTCATCTTGTGCGCATTATAGCAACCACGATACGTGTTTTTTTATTACACACGAAGTGATTTACAGCAAAATGGGTAAACCCTATACTCAATGATATACTGTAAGGGGGAGGTATGTGGGGGAACATTCAAGTCAGAACCAATTTATTTATCCTGCTTTTGAAAAGAGTAAGGTTATAAGAACTGGAAAACACGGAAATGGGAAGTGTTCCACAATTTCGCAGTCCTCGGGAAAAAGAAGATTGAAAGATAGAAGTCCGACATGTGGAGACAGAAACATGATAAGGGTCGCCTGAGAACGAGATGGACGAGAGAAGGTCAATGATAGAAGAACCGCTGAATCGATTTCGGAATAGCCGAAAACAAAATAGTAACGATAGAAAAGAGATAACGAAACAACTGTCGGGTGATGAGAGAGCGACAGCAAGGTGGAAGTTAAAGACGGTTCGTCGATCAGCCGGATGGTCTTACATTGAATAGGGTCGAGGAGAGAAAGAGCGGAATACGAAGCTCCATCCCATACATGACTGCAGTATTCAAGCATCCGGCGGATTTGAGTCTTGTATAAAAGAATAAGGTGCTTGAGTGTAAAAAACGCCTTCCGTGGAATAGAAAACAAACTTTGCGCGCAGCGCGAAAGGCAAGTGTAGAGATAAAAGGGGACCAACAGAGAGAAAAATTTATGGGTACCAGAGACGGGTGGAATCCGAACGTGGGTAATTTCGACAGCAAACTTTCATGCCAAACGTGGTTGAAGGCCTTTGAGATGTCGAGCGAGACCATGTCAGTTTCTCCGTGGTTGTCGAATGCAGCCGACCAGGAATGTGATGTGAGAGCCAGTAAGTCACCCGTAGATCGACGAGGGCGAAATCCATACTGACGGTCATTTAACAAACCTTTGCGTTCAAGAAACGTACGCAGTTGATAATAATAATGATAATCGTTTCAAACACTTTCGAGGTTACAAATGTAAGAGTAATGGAACGGTAGTTGTTGGGGTCGGAAGGGTCGCCGCGCTTTGGGGTTTGAAAAATAATGACATTTTTCCTTGGAGTAGGGAAAGATTTAATTTCGAGTGAATACCAGAAAAGGGCTAACTCCGGGGCACAAATTTTTAGGACGACAAACATCCAAACGGCGAAGAGTTTGGCGGACCTTTCTGGTTGTTATTGTAGGTAGAAAGGAATGACTGGATGTGTAGGAGGAGGGTTGAACAGTAGTAGAGACAGCAGATAAGGTGGAGTTGGTGGCAAATTGGGAAGCGAAGACCTTTTTCGCGGGGATCACAAACAAGAGTACCAGAGGGATTGCAAATGGGAGGAAAGTTGGAAGGGCAGAAATTACGTGAAACCGCTTTAGCGAAGGACCAGAATTTTCGATCACCGGTGGCGGAAGAAGCCAAGCGCGAAGCTTTGTGACAAATGAAGCGTTTGTGACTCTTTACGTTGACAAAAGAGCATTCACGGAGTAAAATCGATGTGCACAAATTCTTGTTTTTTGCTCTTCTGCGACTGCTTTTTCTTATGATTCGGTTTCTCACGTGCTCGTAGTTCTGTCGGTATCGTTCGTTGTCCATTAATGAGTCTTGCCGGAAAACAAGCCAAATATTGGTTAGATCAATGAATTTTCGACTGGGCATAAGCAACCTTCTGCTGTTCACGGTCAAGCAAATCGGTTGAAACTATTTCACATTTAGGTGTCAGCTTTGCTGCCCACTGCCACACCTGACTCATTTAGTGGGGTCTTGTATGTTTAGCCTCTCTAAGTCCCGGTTTCTGTAAGTAAACAACAAGTCCTCGTGTCTGTGGTTTACCCCATTTGCTGTTCATCACACAATGGTGTGTGGTAATGAAAAACAGTTTTTCGTTCGCAGCGGTTCGGGTCAAAATGAGCGGTTAATAAAAGATCATAAATCCAATGCTTTTCTCACTTCTTATTGAGCCCCTGCCGTAAAGCGGTTTTTGTCCCGCTTTTTAATTGTCCGATACTGATTTTTCTTTCGATCGAATAAACTATAAATAATCTATGAAACTATGAATTTCTCCATTCCTTTTTTCACTCCCTGTTCAATTTAGCAACGCCACGAGGGTGAAGTGCGTGGGACAATTGCTTCAGAGTAGAATTCGCCTATCCTGGCTCAACTCTCTGCCATTGCTAATCGTTCTGTGCTGTCACTCCACATCGCTGCTACTCAAGCACTACTTACTTCATCGTGGAATAATTTATACTCACGCTCACACTTCCTTCCAGACATAATTATTCGCATGCATACAACAGGGCGAGGTGGTCGTTTGCAGTGTGTGTTCGCGTATGTCTATGTGCAATAAAACGACCGTCAATAACATCACCACGACCACTACAGAACGACCATCGGCATTCCTAACATAGCGACTAACGCCAAACCATACGGCGTCGAAGCCATACCCAATGCCCGAAATGTTGTCCCATTCTAACCGGATAGAAATCGCATTTTCTTGCTCCGTGCTCACCTCGTGCTCTGTGTTCGTCTCTCCTTGCTCCGCAATGCATCACCGTCCCTCCGACTCGGTTATCGCGTAGTGAAATTTTTTTTGCGATGTTGTTATCGGTAAGTGATACACCTGTTCTTTTTGATAATTTCCGATAGCTTTTTACTCGTTTTTTTCAACCCGCCTGATTTCACGCACTGTTCTGAAGTAATAGACTGTCAAGGATTAGTCAGCGTTATTGACGTCATTTTCCCTCTGCAAATCTATCCGGGCGATAGCTGGGACCTACCGACCAAGTTGTATTTAGTACGTGTCCAAAGACTGAAGTGCATAATTCTCCATATGTTAGTCAGATAAACCACTCCTGTGATCGGTCCGGTCGCCTAAATCGTAAGCCGTTTTTTATCAAAGAGGATGTAAATGATAGTCCTACGTTGAATGTGCTTATATGTAATTGTTCATATGGGATCATTGTGGTCATCTTTTCTTTTTTTAATGCTGTTACACAGTCCCGCATTATATCCTTGTACATTTGACGCTTTTCTCTACTTCTGTGAGGTGATATGCTACAGTACACGCGAACACCAGCTTATTCACTCGTGTGTGTGTGTACGTGTTGTGTTGTGTTGCTTCATGATACAAAGCTAACTAAGTCAGATTGCTCCACACCAGGCTGTCTCCATTAGTGAAAACGATATGAATCTTAATGTCAGCAATGTCAAGTCTAATCTAATCTCTCACTTCTCGTCTGTGTGACGCATTCTATGTTGCTCATGCAAACAGCATGCATCTCTTAAGGTTTGGGACTGAGAAGAGGAAGTGGGCAGTTGAGAAAGATAGTTTTCCAAATGGGTACCTAAGACTTTAGGGCACGGCATACTTCGCGGTTGCCCACACCGACGAAGGGGTTTTTCTTTGGGAATCCCAACCAGAGCCTTCGACTCAAGAATCTGACTCACAAGGTAATGGGACGTGAATCCAATGCTGGAACGACATCTGAGCACCCTTGTGGGAGCTTCCAGTGACCTGTCACGCAAGGTCTTCGGGTTTCGGTTCAGTGTTTTGTTCGCTAGTGTGTTTATTGTCGGTCCGCTGTTCGGGATTGGTGCACCCACTGAGACAAGCGGAACGTGGACGGGACAGCACTTTGGTGGCTTGGAGCTGCCCAGGTTGGGCGGGCGGTAGCTGTCCAGTGAAGTCCGGAGACTTCTCCCACCGTCGGGAGGAAGCCCCAAGTACCCCGCTCCCACGTCCATCTAACCGTTTTTTTTGACCGGCAAACTGCCCCTCGTGTTTTTTTGCTGCACTGACCTCCCCAGGGGCGGATGTGAATAGACGAAGGAAGCCAGGAGATGCCCAGCTAGTTGGGATTGTGAGACTGAGCTTTGTTTAACCTCTACCCATTGACCTTTCAGGCATGATTGGATCTGCGGCTGTGAGGAGCCATCCTGTATAACTCGCAGGGTTATGGAGGCACGCAAGTCATCATACCACGTCAAGGTGCAGTCTCGTCGTGATAGGTCACATTTTAAGCTTTGAGCGCCCAAAACACGCGCCGAACAAATAACTGCATTAGCACTTAAGCTATCTATAATCCTTGCGACTAACCTAGATCTTTACCTAACCGGACAATGTCTGTATACTCCATACCATACCGTTTTCACCTGGGAACTAATCGAAGCCGCTGTATCCGGAAGGTACTCTATAACGAAGTTGACTAGTAAGGGGGAGAAAGGGCAACCCCCATGAACATCACTTTCTGTGGTGCACTCCGGTGATAGGAGATCCAAACATGACTGATACCGCGATGTGCTGAATCACCACCCTTGAGTTTGTGCTAGGTATGTTTATAGTGTTCGCCATTGCCATAATTAAACTTAGACTTGGCCACGTTTCATCTGAATTCACCTCAGGAATTGGCATCCTTCAGGATTTTAGTTTGCAATCAGGGTTTTTAACCATTTCCTCTTAGGGAACCACCAATGGTTCACTAACCCTTGGTTGTTGTCTTTTTATTCCCTCGCTTTGATAGAAAAACACCTCCGCCATGTGAAGTCAGTGAGTCGGATTTCCTTTGCAGAGGCTCTTTGAGACGTTTGGTCGTATCGGAGCATTTTGCGAAATGCAAAGGGAGGTTGACTAGCAACAACCCGAGGTAGCCACCCTTCATCATTTTGAGGCTTTCAGACGCTACAAACATTCTGTTTTTCATGCGGTTCTTGTAAACGATAGAAAGTGGAATTCCCGGTATCACTCGGTGTTTTAATTCGAAGATGCGCATCTGTCCCTTGAACAACTAGCAACTAGATGGTGGCGATGATATTTAGTTGAGGCCCAGATTGGCATACGAGACTATACTTTCTGCGGTTATTCATGGCCGTTTGTTGTAGGGGTCGCTTACCATCTGAATACTAGTCTGCGGATCGTTCTTGACAATTTAATCACTGGAGATATGCTCGTCTATTCACAGTTAACTGCTGAACCACCCCTTGTCTTGTTCGTAACTTAGAAATTTTCCCGACAGCTCCCAGATTTCGAGTGTCCTACAGGCTCTGGATGTCAGCCGCTTTTGATTGGCAAAAGTTCCTTTTTCCGTCCTTCGATTATACATTTCCTGCATACCAAACAATCAAGTCTCCCCAGGTTATTAGTAATACTGTTGTTAGTATTATATGAATCGGTTCCCGTCTTATAAGAGTCACCTAATTATATGAAATGTTCTGTTTGATGACGAAATATGAGATAGACCTTTAGTAAAAGTTGCTCCCGCTCCGATCGGTCTGCACGAATAGCTTATTACTGTGTATAGTTGAAACCACGTGGGTAAAGTGGTACAGAATGAATTATAAATGTATGGAATCGGCAGGAAATATGACAACGATTTCATTGTTTCGATAGCAAACTGTTCACGGTTTCCCTTGTTGGTTTAAGGCAAACTGGTCTTGAAAACCTTGGTCCATTCAATGATGAAATGTCGCCGATAATTCTTGTTCTATGGAAATAATTCCCACATATATGTATTGCCCTTTCAGGTATTTTCTCTTTCCGTGGAGACTAGTCTGAATATGGTGTGTTCTATTCTAAAAATTCTACATCCGATGGGGTCTTGTCCAACGCGGTTTTCAGTTCGGTTTCTCATCAGTTTGTTTCAATTGTCAGTCTCCGTTCATTACTCTTTTAATCTCTCCATGTTTCCTTTGATTTCGTTTTCGGATCACTTGTCTGTTGGTTCATGATGGTTGTGCTCATTTCATTGGTCGACTGTATCTCAGATGGATAAATCGTTTCTCTTCTGCCACATTTCTTTACCATTACCCTCCGTTCTTACTCTTAACGATTCTATTATCCGTTTACACCATCTACCAATTGTTTTTATCTGTTAGGACAGTTTTGTCGTGTCGCATGGTCTAAGAATAACACCATTCGTGTATTCTGTTCATCCTTACTAGTCCTATATTACGCTGTGCTATGTCATCTGCTTCGCATCTTTTCTGTCGATATGTCTATCTACGTGCGTGTCTATGTGGTTACTTTATTCTCACCATTCTCATTCTATCATTCTACCTGTGTGCCATTACTTTTTATCTTTAGTCACATGTGAAGTTATTTGTTTCGTTTTTTCGACCGGTGTGGACGAAGATTTTATTTGATTATCCTCTTCCACTCGACCGCCCGTTTTTTTGTGGTCGTTCCTCGCGCCCAGTTCGATTGCGACTGCAACCCATGAATCATTCCCGTTTGTCTTGTTCTGTGATCTATGTTATTTGCATATCTTTTTCTTGTTCTGGACTGTACTTGTTGCCTTTCCATGTCTCATTTCCGATGTAGAATTTGATGTCGTCTCACCCTCCTCTTATACTTTTCACCTGTTTTCCGCACCCACCCCCACATTTTGTACCCCAGTCTTGCCCACTCTGTTTGACGTACCAACATTACCTGTGGTATTGTCCTTCTGGTAATCAATTTTATTTATATTGATCTATGTATTATCGACAAATCTCAAGAAGTTCCTCTTTTCGTTCTTGTGTATAGTATGTTTGTAAAAGTACCGAAACGAGTCAAGTTGCATTGGGTTATTTCAATTTAACTACTTTTCGTGCATTGTCACTTGCGGTTCTTGAATTCCAGTCGATTTGGGATTCCTCAGATGAGTGTTATGAGCACTCGAAAATCATTCTTCTCCAAACTGGTTCTGCGGTTTGAATGGGGAAAGTTTACTTTGGTCAATTGATGCAGCATCGAGGTTATGTAAAATAACTGTATATATAAGCGAAACCATCCGTCTGTGTATTCAGACATGTAATCAACAGGAGTGCTCATTTAAATACTGTTTCTCAGAGGTAATTACATCCTAAATATAATGGTTGATGATATTGGTTACGGCAGTTATGCTCAGTTTTAAAATCAATTTCTGCATCAATCTTATCAAACCGTCCGTACAAGAATTTACTTTCCTCAGAGACAACACTTTTCTCTCTCTCGTGATCTGAAACCGGTTTTCGACTTGATTGAGCGCAACACACTCGGATGCTGCATCACCCACAAGATTGTGCTCGAGGAATTAACTTTCATACGTTGAGCGTTTGCAGAAAGCTGAGCTCGCTTTCGTTTTTATTGTGCTGTTTTGTTCGAACTTGCCCCAAGGCAACTTCAAGTTAAAATAAACTGCTTGTGGACAAGGGTTGGTCAACCAGTTGTTTATCCTATTTACATTCCTATGTTTAAGGCCGGGCATAAATGACATAACAACTCAGATAACTGACTACTTTTGAGTAGTCTCTGAACTACGAGTGCCTCTCACCTTGAGAACTTTTCGTGAAGGGATGAGATAATGGAATATCATCAAGGGACCAACTCAAAAGTGCTTGGTTCCTCAGATATCTGCAACGCATTAATCCAACGAAACACTAGAACAAACAATATCTAATTCCCCTGGAGCTGTCAAGTAACAATTTGAACCTGCACATGAAGTGTAGTCAACACCTTATTTGATATGTAGTTTCGACAGTAACTGGCAGAAGTTAATTAAGTTCGTTTGTTCCTTTGAAACTCATTCGGTCAATGCGCCAAACTCCGGGTAAGAACTTATCACTCCGTAACGAAACAAAAGTACTTGGTCACTGACCGAAAGGATTTTGTGAACAGCACATTGTAGGTGATCACCCTGAGATGTGTATGTGCCGTTGGGGCATCTCGTCGAGTGCGTGCGACGAGACAATGGATGTAAGCGAGCGTTAAACTGTATTGAACTCAATCTAGCTATGGCTGTTGTGAACGAGTTGTCTGTTTTGGATCAATTGACGAATTTCTTCGACGCCAGAAGATGGCGGTTCTGCACGTCAATATCACGGCATTGTAGTTTCTAGTTGATTTTAAGTATCGAAACCGATTGGCGTTAACAATCTCCATGAATCACGTTCCGTTTCTTTTCCCGATGATAGTCTCATGAAAATATTCTATTTACATCAGTAGTTTGGCATTACGTTGTTGTTTATCTTCGAAACTCCTCACGTCAGTGCAATGCAATATTTCCGCGATCAGCAATAAACTTTTCGATATTTTCTTCCTACAACAACTAGCTTGACGTTTATGAAGGGACTGCAAAAAAATTTCTCTCACCATCTGCGAGGCGATTATTATGCCGTGTTTCCCCGGGCGCCACCATCATTTGTGCGTCCAAATATGATCGCTCCTGTCTTTGAAGAATTTAAGAGTCGCAATCTATTAGTGCGCGACTCTGATCACGCTATGCGAAAATGGGTGGATAAAAGATTTCATAGTTGTGACTTTGTACAAACCACTGGCCGATGGTCAATATCAACCAAATCCTTTGCTATTTAGTACCTAGCCAACTGAAATCTCGCTGGTCAACATACCTGGTTTTGCAAGTTTTCAACGAGACAGAGAAAGAAGCATAAAGTCCGGAGGCGGGGTAATAACCTACATTAACTCCAGTTTGTGCGGTAAGTCCGAAACGCTGTTTGCTTTCTCTTATGATATTGACTGCCTTAATGTCTCATGCCGTTTTGTGTTTTCCCCTTATCAGGGCACAGATATTCCCAATCCATAAATTGCCCCTCCTCGATGCACATTCCTTTCATTACTCCCTTGATTGACGATAATTTTCTTTGTTGGTGATTTTAGTCACGGATCAAAACAACCTTCACTTTCCTTCGGTCTATCAGATCTCTCTCCAACACCCACCAGAGGAAATGCTGTTGTGGACAAGGTTATTACTAATCACCAATATTTTCCCTCAAACTGAAGGCGCCAATCTCGTCTAGTGACCACTATCTCCTATATCTTAGACCTAAGGTTTACTGTCGGTTGGCATACCCCGCTTTTACTCAAACAAAACAAATGAACATAAAAATTCGGAATCTTTCAGCCGACAGTCTCCTCCTGAGGAAATCTCTTGCTATCATCTCATGGTTTTTCGTCCAACAGTCTCCCTGTTCTGTTGAACATTTCACAGAAACGAGTCATGCGACTTTCAATCTATGCCATCCTATGCAAGCAGTTTTTGTTCACACTGGCAGAGTATTCTCTCCGCGGGTAAAAGCTCTTAGAAGACAAAAAGAACTAGCGTGCAAGATGCATCAAACAGCTTACGCTGGAAATCAGGACAGAGATCAAAAGACTGAATGCTTCATTCGCAAAGCAAGTTCTGGAAGCTGGAGATGGAAGATGGTTATGGCAAAGGATCAGATTGCTTTGCGGATAGAAGAAACAGATACCAAACAAAATTATTGACGTGGGCAGCCTCAATGCTGCATTCATTTATCCTTCGAATGATCTGTCTCCGTACACCACAAATGAGCTGTTTACCATAGACCCAGTCACCCATGAGGAGGTCTGTCATCTTAAAACTACGAAAATCACGAACGCAGTTGGCCCCGATGGTCTATCTTCGTCATTGCTCAAATATGGCACTAAATCAGTCACAGAGATGTTTGCGTCCCTTATTAACCAATCCACTCACATGTTCGATTCCGGAGTCCTGGGGACCGTTCACCATTATTCCTATTCCTAAACCCTCTTCGTCTACCATTTTTATCTAAATGCCTTCGTCCTATCGCCATCACCTCCTCTGGACTTAAACTTACAGAGCGCGCTATTTTCACCTGCTTGCAGTCTGGTATTATTGTTCCCAATGACTCCCTCCAGTTTGCGTACAAGCCAACTAGATGCACTTTATTTGCAAATCTTTATATGATTCTCAAAAGTCGATTCGTTATGTTCTCCTTGACTATTCTCCCGCCTTCGATTCCGTTCCACGATCTCTTCTGCGAAAGTTAGTCATTCGATTGCCCCATTTATTGTCATGGTCGAAAGATTATTTCACAGGAAGGATTTAAAGAACGAAGCAAGCGGCACTGTTTCAAAACCGTTAGTGAATAATTCTGGAGTCCTTCAGGGTGTTGTGCTCTCTTTCTACTTATTTTCAACTTTCATCAGTGAGTTACCCTCAATCCCACCAGCCAAGACCTTTATGTATGCAGATGATGTAGTCTTATGTCAAGCCATTTCAAATCAATCGGACATAAAATCATTTTCCGACAGCTTATCACAAATGCAATCATTCTGGAATCAATCCGGTCTCCGGTTGAATACTTCTAAATGCTTTGACTGCATTTTTAATCTTTCCCGATCCGACTATCCCTTGGAACCCTATGTCATCAATTCCGTACCCGTCACCAGAACACACCATCAAATACCTAGGATTCACCATAGATAGCAATCTAGCAGTCTACGGTGATCCTTGTGTTGGTAGACTGCCTCGCTTATCTTTTCAACTACGCAAGCTACGACAATTTCAAGTGAAGCATGAAACGGTACGTTCCTTTGTTTATCAATGCATTTTTCCTTTCATTGTTCGCCCCTTGTTTTCCCTGGGCTACTTAGAAAGGATTTCATTACGGTACGTCGCGCTTTAGCGTTTATCAGCCTTGTTTCTCTTATTCCTTTAAGCAATGATCACAAAATTGTGTCACTTATATTTCACTTCATGTGAGAATTTCGCTCATAAGATACTCAATGACCCCAGTCATCCGCTCAATCCCGATTTATCTGCTTGCCGTTCCCACGCTACAATCCGATCCAATTTCCTCTGCTTACCGTCCCGCTTAAACATTTATCGCAACTCAACGGGTCCCCATCGGTCTCGTATTCTCACTGAAACGGTGAGGATCAGTAAGGAACTAATTTTAAACCTACGCAGATGAACACCTGTTTAAGTTTGATCATTGTTGTATATCAATTCTTATTTCATTTTTTATCCCATTGTAACAGTGAACACATTTTTGACTGAAAGGTAGGCACATTTGCCTGCAAAAGTCATCTATAGTACAATAATACGATACTATATAGTACCAGACAAGGATTCCTCGATCCGCACATCCTTGTCTTTTCAACATCATCGGTTAGTATTCAAGACTTTCCCTTTTGATTTAAGCCTGGCGGGGACACATTGTGTGTGCAAGACGTGCGTGTATGTTGACAAAATATTGAAAATCGGTTCTCGTAGCTCGGGTGAACTGAACTCCATTTCACCCGTTTGCCGAGCTTGGCAATTTGTTTGCAAACGTTTTACCACTTCACAAGCACTGATGATGATGCCAAGCTCGGCGGACAGGCGAAATGAAACGTGCGTGTATGTACAGACATAAGTGAATGGGTTTTAATCAGTTCAGGTGTACATAAATTTTGATTTCGTGTTTTCAATTCATTACTCACTAGTTGTGTCTAGATGGCTATGAGCATAAGNGAGCATAAGATAAAGGAATCAACGAAATTCGTGTGGGAGCAAATGTATGCATTTGTATGTCACACCGGTCTGAATCTAAACTGCCAAACAAATCATAAAGCAATAATCTTCATAAGAAGGAGAAAGCTACATGATCTGTTTGTGGGCGGCACACTGTCAGGTATCGAAGCGGTGTGCGAAAACTGCATTCTATTGGAGGCTGGTGTCCGGTTCGTCCTATCATAAACCCTTTGGACGAGGCCAAATGTCCAAGGGACAAAGGTTTTAAGCTGTGCTCAATAGGCGAGCAAAAGCCGGTGCTGATGTCTCCTATCTACCTATCTATCTAGTAGGGAAGTGGCTATGAGCAACGAAAGTTTAGAACGCGGTTGATTGTTTCGCAAACAAATGAACATAAATGACAGTTTCATATAAATTTTTTCATGAACTCAACTTATATTTGCGTGATGTATTTAACTATTTGTGCTGGCTGCTTTCACACCTGGAAATAAAGAAGAATTCCGGAACACTGTTTCATGCGCGATCTCTTCTTGAACAGGTGACCCGTGTCACGTAATAGAAAACGCTCTTTGGATTAGCGCTACGCACGTTTTTCCTAGTCATCTATTCGGTTTCTGCTTTGCGTAGATATTTTCGACATTGAATGCAAAGTAATTATATCAGGAAGACCGACAAACTGTGAACTGGAAATATTGCACTGCTCTGAGGTGAAGAATTTCGAAGATAAATGGCAACGTAATGCCAAACTACTGGTGTACACAGAGCATCTTCTCATGGAAGACTATTATCGGGAGAAGAAATTGAACGTGAATAATGGAGATTGTTGCCATCAATCTGTACCGATATTTAAAATCATGGACTAAGAAATTCAAGGCGCAGTCCCCATTTGCTGTTCACAACGACCCTCGTGGCCACTCAATGAGTGAACAAGATTAAACCGAATTCGATGCTCACGACGAAAGCTAATCATTCGGGCACAGTGTTCTATACACAAGTTCGAAAGCATCGAATAAGCCATACGCCCATCAAGTATTAAACCCCAGTTTCGGGTTCATTAGTGTTCGTCAATGGTATGGATTACGTGGTCTATTCACAACCTTGCTCCTTGTACGGTGGGTGCTTTAAATATTCTGGGGGTGGGACAGGACAGAAGCACCTTGGTGAGTGTTGATGGCCGAGTAGATTTCATCGCACATTTGACGACCGATGTGAAAACTGGCTTCAGATGAATGTGCACATTGCAGGAAATAGGCCTCTATTGGGAAATTGAATATGTAAGCAACAAGTTGTAACCAGAAGTTCAAATTATTTTAATAATTGCATCAACAGTTAGATCACGCATTTTCTGTAAGCCGCAGAATACCTTTAATGTGAATTTGCGTTACAAGGGACTGATTTAGAAATATATCGGTGCTCCAAATGAGCATCATAAACTAGTCTACAAACCGCAGAGCGCATCTGCACGGTACGAAAGTAAAATTGATTTTATGTCATTCACTACAGACGAGCTGTCGGTAGTTTCATCACATCTAGTCATTGACTGATCGATTTCAGTCGCTAATGCCTATGTTTGAATGCGAACAGAAGTATCATCTTGCATACCAGACTAATCGAAGCGCTCTTTCTATGTCTATATTTGCGCATATATACGTTTGGTGTTTTTCCATATTATTTTGACTCATCAGTCTACGATAAATGAATTTTCATGTATCAATGTCATATCACCAGTTGGACAATCACATTTTTCTGTCACAAAACGTTTGCGAAATCACTATCCTGTATCATGAGAACACGATACGTCTATAAAACTGCTCGTTTAAAAAAACAGGCTGCGTTCGCCCCAATGTTAAAAAAATCTAATCTAGGTTGCATTGCGGAACATTTTTTGTTATGACTCAAATTACCACTGCGGTTCTGTGCTGGGGAGAGGGAAATAACATGTCGTGAAACAAGCGTTACGCAGCAGGATCAGCGCAAACCACCAATCTGTCGGCATCCACACTGTGTGAGCACAAAGTCCGTGAACTGACTGGGTCAAATCGTACCTTACAAAAACGAGTTCATTGATGGTTGCACTGCTAATTTCGGTTTGCCACTAATAATTTAACGCGGTCTACTCAAATTGTGGCCGTCCAATGATTCTCACCGGGGTCCAAGAGAAATGATGACTGTGATAGTACAGCGCAATATGAGCGGCTCAGCCTTATAAATTATGTTCGTGTGCACAGGTAAAATTTTCAGCTTTGATAGAAAAAAGATCCTGGAGAATCGAAATACAATCACAAAACAAAGCAAAGGCCAATGTCGAGTACTCAACTAGGCCTTCTTGAAATTCGGGTTGATTTTTGTTTATTTATCCGCATACCGTCACCGTCAACAATTGTCTACGAACACACCCCTACCTGTCTATTGGCACTTAATAAAGATTGCAAAACATGCTCAAGTGCAGGGATAAAAACATGATCAGCAAGTTCAACATACTTGTATCTCATTGAGCCTGTGTGGAGTTCATCGAGTAGCAGGACTGGGGAAGCTGGGTGTTACTCAGACTGAATAGATTGAGCGTGGATTGAAGTTTCATCACATTCACGGACTGCTTGATTGGAAATTTTGATAGGAAGGATAGTACCGAAATAAAGAGATATCCGATAGGATTAGGAAATATACTACCTGTTTTGCTCATAATAGACATATTCACCTCAGATTCTGCATTTCAAGCCTCCCATACACATTCAACTGACTGCGTCATATCCTGAAATCAAGTGGTTATATTTTTCATCCACCGTGCACCGTAAATTTAAGTGCATTATTGAATATAGGACTCTCCACTCCTACCTGCTTACTGCTGAGTGGCCTGGGCAGGATTCATTCCAGCACAGTTGTGCATTAGATACATCACATAATTATTATGCATTCACTGTCTGATGTTGTTTTTTCTTGGTCAATCACCCCTGACAGTGCTTCGTCAGTTTCGAAATATACCTACTTGATCTGTTCCGTCTCAAATCTGCTCAACTATGCCTTTGCCCATCAAGCCCTAGCCATAACCCGCAGTCCTTGAACCAAAGCTCACAATTCTCTAGCCTCCACCGGCATTATTTAGCCTAGAACCCTTGAAGTGTTCAGCCCAACGGTCAAGACGGCGTTGCTGATCGTGAATCAGTGTGCCATCGGATTCCTTAATTACCTCACTTACGCCTATTTTCCTAGGACCCGTATTCCTAATTAGATGGAAAAGGTTACGACTATCACCAATAGCCGCAGCTTTTTCCATCTCTTTGCACTTTTCTACCCACCACTTCTCGCGGTCATTCCTCAGACTTTGGATGAGCTGGCGTTTAC
>UZAN01040290.1:23492-41507 GCA_900618425.1 Echinostoma caproni
AACCAATCAGATTGTTCGACGGGCAAAATTAAAGTCTTCCGCGAACCAATCATAAAAACACAATTGCTGCAGTAAAACAAACGATCAATTCAAACAAGACTTTCCAACACATCCTTTTTTTGAGCGTTTTTCATTATGATCCTGATTGATATATTCTTTCACTTCCTGTTCGGGATGGAGATTGTGCTGCCATACCCGTCGTTGGTATTCCTTGCTGCGGATCTTGTACACAGATTTCTACATCCTCCTGAATGGTATTTAGATCGTCTCTTTCTTCGTCTTCGTCACCATTCTCTTCCCTTTTCCTCAAATGAACTCTTTCTCCGTATTATCCGTTGACCACAGTGTACTAGGTACGATTTTTTTGTTGCTCGCGCTATCACTTCTTCCTTCGCCCACACCTTCTCCGTTGGCTCCTGTGGTTGTATCCAAACCGTGTCTCCTGATCTGAGTGAGCACAGAGGTTTACTGCCGCAGTCGTTAATACCTCTTCTGTAGCGCCATGCGTTTCCTTAGCCTTGGCTGTATTATTATTGATGGCGTAGTCTGTGGCTGTAGTAATTGGTCGCAAATTTGTAGAACCGTGGGTGTGCGTCTGCCAAATAAACGTTGGTTTGGGCTGGTTCCCATGTTGGTCGACGGTATGTTCCGTAATTCGGGTAGGGCCATTAGTGGGTCGCTACCATCCCCACCGCATTTTTTGATAAGCTTCTTTGCTCGTTTGACTGCGCTTTCTGCTTTGCCATTGGACTGACTATGGTAGGGGCTAGTAACGTGGTGCTGAAAACGCCATTGTTCACTGAATTTCAGGAATTCGGTACTACGAAATTGGGGCTACCATCGGAACTCACCTGAAGTGGTATTCCGTGTCGTGCGAAATGAACGCGCAATTTATCAATGATCTCCGCCGATGTGCTGGATCGCAGTAAATCAACTTCGGAAAAGTCGCTGTAGTAGTCAACAGTTATCAAGTAGGTGTCCTTTTCGTGATAAATATCCAGCGCTACATCTGCCATGGTCTCTGGTATTGCACGCATATTCATCGGTTCCTTCGTTTGTCGCTGGTCAAACTTCCTGCATATTTCAAATTTAGCGAAATAAAGACAAGATTCAATGAAAAATAAATGCTTAACATACCTTGGCTCTATTTAAAGAAGACTCCGTCAACAAAATTGGATACAATAGCAGTACAACGGCAATGAGCACAGTTAACGCAGATACACTGCATTCCTCTAATCTGTTCATTAACGTGGCAAAATTTGACACCATGATGATTAAAACCAATTACCAAATCTGCGCTTCTGTTCATCAAGCTTTGCATCATCAAATTTGTAGGAAAGAAAATTTTCCACATTCACTAGCCTCAGAATATTCCGACACTGTTTGAATTGACTCGCTCACAGTGGATGAACGATTTCTCCTGGAGGATAAAGAATTGTGGGTCTCGGGTTGAACAATTTCAGGTTTTGGTTACCTTTTGACAGTAAAATGTATCGTGAACCGCTGGGCACGTTAGGCGCGGTCCACTCCCACTTTGGGTTGAGTTTTCATGCCTAAACTGGACCTTTGGGTAGTTTAGGAATCCGGTCTTCCGGTCTTCTTCATGGGTTTTTGTGTTTCGCTGGAGGTACGAGAGTTAACTCAACACCAAAACCGGGTTTGTTTGCACCAATTTTGATGACCACAATAGGGCAAGAAACTCAGAATGGGTGACCGGAAGTCAACCTCATGCCGTGTTTTATAAATTAGTGGTTATGAGGGGCTGTGACCGGCACGACATTCTCTTTAAATACGATGTGGAGCATTAACAATATTCGAACCATACTCGACCTAAGGTTATCCTGTATGTTGTATTATTTCTATCACTTTTAATGTAATTGGTTTGTTTTTTCATTTTCCCCTACATTTAACACTTTTCTTCTTTCTCTCTTCATCTCTTCTTACTCTTCTGGTTCCTCCTACTTTCATTTGCCTCCGAATAGGGAAACAATTTGTCAGGTTACGCAGCCAATATGCATTGACTAATAGAATCGATTTCCTGGTTCGTTTTCTTCAGTTTAATTTCATTTTACCTGAAACAGATTGTTGGACACCAGAACGGAAATGAATGCAACATTTCTCCCATTGCGTGATATCAAGGTCACACTTTGAGACTAACACAAACAACCTGTTGTGCATTCACAAATGTATGGCGCTTGCGAAACCTCACTCTTCTATCTGGAAGTATGCACATTCAAGGGACTTTTTTTGATGGTTCATGGACACCCTATTTCATCACCCAATAATGCTATTTGATTGGCGTACGCAAGGCTGATTTTAAAGCACATGTAATTGTGATACGGCGGTAGTGGGTCAAACACATAAAGACCAAAAACATGGTTGAAATAGGCATGTTTTGGGGGATTCATGGAATATATAGTCCGACATCGGATGGTGGCTGCTATATCGATGGACAATGTATGAATATTTTAAGGATGTGATCGAGCTGATGACATGGTGATCACCTGGAACCAGACAATCGATTCAAAACAATGCATTTAACTAAATCGATATTTTGCATAACGAAATACCTATAATCAGTGAACAAATGTGACTTCAGAGGGGTGGCTCAGCACTGTTTATTCCAGGACATTTTTTAAAATAATTGTTTACACGAAAGGTCATGGGGAAAAAACAGTATCATCAACCACTGAAGTGTCTCCTAGGTCGTGCGTTTCAGTCAACCCCTCCCTTCTCACTTCTTCTCTCTCCAACGCGTTAAATGCCGAGTGAATGTGGTATATATGCACTACTGACGAATCCCGACAAACTGACTGAAACATGTGTAGACTGGTTCTAATGTTTTCCGCTGATGTACGTTTGTGCGTTGATACTATACAACGAATGTTCTTTTCTCTTTTACCCGCAACTTTTGTGCACACTTAGCAGTTCTCTCAATAACTGACCTTGTTCTAATCCCTTTGACGCTAATTTCTGATTTTACACGTGATGGCCAATTCGGTGCATGGTTGTGTCCATTGCACTCTCATGCAATTGGTGACGGGAACAAGATCGCCCACCATTAGTTTCCGTGTGAATACATCGATGAGCTATAAGTTGAACGCACATATCCGTCTATTTTTATCGAAATATTTACCTCCTCTATCTATTACATATATATATATATATATTTATGTATATAATGTAAGAAACAATTTTCAGGAAATGTGAAGCTGCCAATCAAATAATGCCCAGCAGGTGAATGGGGAGAGTTGTACAGCGGTTGTGCTGTTCAAACTCACGTCCTTCGGGACTATAGGTTGGCAACCTTAAGCCCTCAACCCCCTCCGCCCGAGACGTCCACATGATAAGAAAATGTTCACATCATCATCAATAAATAGGTTCAGACGTTACAGATGCTATAAACAAGGTTTTGTCAAACTTATCAGCTGCATACATACATGTGGATTGCGTTTAGTTAAAAGGGTGACAGGTTGATTTATGTTCAGTCTCGTATGGCCGTGGTGAATGCGACTGTCCCTTCCCCTCCCCCCTCTATCTGTAGTGACTACCCACTCCCTGATCCTGCGCCAAATCCGACTCGATTTTAGTGAACTTTGCCTTCCGTATTGACTGATTTCTGTTTTCCGTGTGTGTTCGTTTGTGCTCAAACTTACCACTCTTTCAACTAAACGGGATTCTAAATGTAAGTAAACAGTCGACGAGATTGCCACGACACAAATGAATTCCATGCATCCTTTGATTGTGACACTGCTTCCTGCTCTCAATAAGATACTGGAGCAAAGTGGTTTTATGAAAATCCGTAAAACTATACCTATTAAGAAAACCGATACATTGAAGGAAAAGTTTCGGTTAAATGCAACTGATTCACTGATACTGTTGAACGACTTATTCGCAATAACTCGTTATTATCATGCTTCTTGCAAACGCGGAAGGACAATCCAAAAAATTGACATTCTTCAATGGTCTCGTTAACCTTTTAATTTCCCTCCTCAGCTATATCATGAGAATCATCGGGAAATGAAAAGTGATTTTGGATTGTGAAACCAAAACAGGATTACATCACACAAATGAGGCATAAAAGCTGTAAAATCAATTTTTCCGCTACAGAAATCATGACCTCTGAGGGAGTGTGAACTACAGTATGAAGTGTATTAAATTATGCACATAGTTCAGCACTTGGCAACATACGAATTGAGTTTAATAGAACACTCATTAGACACACCGATGCAACAAGCATGGAATGTCCTCATTTCCTCAACGTTTTCAAGTTTTACTTTTCAGTTACTTCATACTTGGGACCAGAATTTACTGCATATCCATTACGATAAAAATTTTCAACCCGAATTCATTTCACTGATTAAGGTTCACCAACGAGATTTTACGAATAGCCGTTTTTCTCCACGGAATTCTCGAGAACGCTGCACCATAATGTTGGTTTCACGAGGAATGAAATCCAGGTTCCATGCGGTACGAAACTGTATGCCCAAGGAACCTCTACTTGCTCCGAATGACAATTTTGATTGGCCTGTTTTATGGAAGAAAGCAGTAATTCATTGTTAGAATTTATCCAAATTGAATATCCGTTACTACTAAAGTACTTCCTTTGTGATCGATTAGTCCTCAGTCCACGGTCTAAGCTTTTTTAGATGACACAAATGTGATAATCTTTAAGTAAATCTTTACGGAATCTTTATGTCCAGTGAATAATGAAATCGTCTCTGCCAGCCCTACTATCATCCGCAATTTCTCTGATGGGCCTGGTGGACAGATTTCGTGAAACCTTGTGTGATGCTGATGTCGGTTAGTATTGCCTTCGCACAGATTTCGTCTTCGGCTTGCAAACACACAAAACTGGACTGAATTTTCCGTAACAACTTGTCTGTCAATCCAGGTCATTTGATTTACACACAGCTCGGCACACGCCTGCTATCTAATTATTTCATTCAAGGAACACCGTCCGCTGTTTTGTTCCGACCAATCTCTTTCTCTCCCTTTCCGTTTGATTGCCTTGCTTTTCGGAACTTTTTAACGAGTCGCCGAGCAACTGATCACTCAGGTCAAAAACATCGGAATTTATCAATCCTACTGGCTATCGGATGATGTGGGTAAATTGCTGATGATATTTATATGCCAGTCAGTTACAAGGTAATGTGATTACATAAACTATCTGCGTGACTTTTACTATCTTTCCAATTTATTTGATCAACATGTGATCTCGAACCCCATAGTAATCAAATTTCGTGCATAACCGTTTGTATTGATCATTATTACGTGATGCTTAGTTTAAATTTTATGATTCATTTTAGCACGAAACTATTTGGTTTTCGGATGCTGGATTGGGGGGAGTTTGTACCATAAACACACAGTGTCTCGGAAAATTTCTTAAGAATCCTGTCTGATATTCAGATTCAATCATTCTGATTTGATGACGAGCTGGTGTGTGTTGCATTCGAATACGCGCAACTGGGCCGGAGAATTTCCCGATAGCCAAAAAACCTGAATCAATTCTATGCAACGCTGGCCAGAAACGAGCAATTCACAACTCCCGGTCTGGTTTAGGTGCTATCACGCAAATACCGGTCAAACTCACTCCTTAGTCAACTTGGATTTCACTTCTGCGCTTACTGCGGTTAAACTGAAACTTAGAGTTCGACCAGAGAGGAGACGCTTGCCAGGCGATCAGCGTGTGAAAACTGAAAAAAATGCATTAACTAGAAGGGGAAAAGATCGGGGTAAACTTGAAACAAGCTATTCCAGTTCACTTAAATCGTATGATAAAACGGGTGATTATCAGTATCGCTCGGACTGCAGACAAACTTAACTGACACGTATAGGATCAAAACTGGCTGGATAACGAATCACAGGGGTAACTTGAAACAGCAGTATAAAAGAAGAAAATAGCATAATGTATGATAATCTAAGCCCCGATACACATTCGACTGTTCGTCTCGTTTGTATTCGAACATCTGACTCGGAGTTTTATCTTGCCCTACCGCATAAAACGGCGGTTAATTTAGAGGAATGCAACCACTGAACTGTGAACGAAACACCAGTGCAGCAGGCATCTTACATCTTCACACTGTATACCGTTTGTCACGCACACAAATAGTGAGTGTTTAATACATGCTGTTGATTGAAGCGAGGAATTTTATTCAGGCTAACTCCAGCGTAGAAGTGACAACATGTTATGGCATGGCATTTTTCCCCTCTATATATCACAAAATTGGTCCTGTGAAAATTCTGTTGCATTTTGGTTGAAATCAGGTAGCAGTGTCTTTGGGAATCAAGTATACAATATACTGGAAGTAGCAATGAACTAGTAATGGGGAGGTGGGGAAGGTGTTGATGATCGGTGGGCCAAGGCAAGAGAGGCGTCGAACTAATTTATTATCAGACTCAACTCCGGTGGTTCAATTGAACATGCACTTTTGTATTTAGCCAAGTCAACGGTCACTGGCTATCATGTGGTTGATAGGATCAGAATAACCATGAAACCAGAGCACCAAGTTGCCGTTTGTGTGAGGGAATTTGGAAAGGAACAGATTGCAATCTCCGTTCGATGGAGCCGCATCAACGTCAACGGGAAATCGAATGATGATGAACCTTCAACTCATGCATTCATTACAATACCTGCCCCACGCCGATTCAACGAAGGGGTTCTTAGTCTCTTGGTGTACAGAGGAAATACTTTGAACACAAACCTGGCGCACCTAAGTGAATTATACTATGGTCCTGAGTTCGCATTTTCGATAGGTAGTAGACACTGATAATCAAAGAGCGCACTGTGTGCATCAGATAAACCTGTGATTTCCAAGCCTTAGTGCTCAGTAAAGTTACTTTACGCCTGATGCAGAGTTCAAAACTGAGCGTTAGGTTTAACTGAAAACAAATTCATTTCAACACAGAATTATTAACCGATATTCTGCCTGAGTTATGCATGTTGATCCTGATTGACAATAATCAATCCTCTATCTGATTCCGACGTTACTTCGTATGCGGTTGGCTTGGATTGCATTGCGTATCGCTGACGGGTTTGGAAGGTGAATCGGGTTTTTGTCCTATCGTATGCTCGTGCGGTTTGTGGCCATTTTCTTTTCCGGTCGTTACTATCTTCAGCGGGTTACAAAAGCTGTAAGACCTGAGAGCTGATCGGTGAATCATGGATTATGGATGTCGCTATGAATGTAATAATATAAAGCCGTTGTTTATTAGTGGTCCATGAACGAAAGTCTTCAGGGCTAAAAGGATGCTTTATTATCATTATGCGTACCAGTGTCTGACAAGTGTGTGAATTTAATGTGTGTACCAAAAAGTGCGGTATATGTGGCACAGTCTAGACGGGTTATTGCGAATGGTTCACTTGTAGTTTGTTTTGCACGTGACTGATTGATTGTAGATGATCCGACTAACTCCTCAGTGATGGATTGCATGCTCAGTGTCAGACGAATCACTAGATAAGTCAATCTGATGTAACTGGAAGAATTTTGCTTGTGTGTGTACCTCGTTAACATAGCTGTTTCAAAACCAAGGGGACTAATTCATGTGCTAATGTGCAGTAACTCATTGTTGCCTGTCTGCGTAACCCACTTGAGCAGGCATTTGAAATTTTTATTCTTTTGGTATCGAAAGAACTCATTGAATGAAATTCTATGATCAACATGCAATTATATGAGATGGCATGCACGCACGCACCGCAATACTCTCTCCAGATTGCTAACCGGAACAGTAGCATTTGCACTAAACTGATAATGCACATAGAATCTGCTTTGCAGAATATCGTTACATTGGCAATCTGAATATGCGATAAGTGAGAATGAGTGGTATGTTGAGTGAAACATGCAATTTTAATTGGAGTCCACTTTTTAATACAACTATTTGGAAAGAAAAGACCATGTAGCAATACTGCACGATTTATTTCCAAGACGAGTTGGCTGCATCGCAACAAAGTATATACTGCATAAAATACAATGTTTGTACTAAGGCTTTAGCAGGCAACAAAGTAAAGCGAAATATAATAAAACAAACAAAACATAAAAAGGGGAAGGGATTAAAGGATCATGTGACCAGGGTAAGGACAAACCAACATAAAGTTCTTTTTGTTGACACAAGGTGGGCTTTCATCGGTTAATGAAAATCGCCTCAGAAAACCTCAGCAGTCTTGCGACTGTTGACATCTAGGTAACGCCGTGTTTCTATCGATCTGGTTTTGCGTCATCAGTAGCTGTCGAGCAATAGCTCAGGATGGGGTTTTCTGGTTGTTATCATTTGGCTTTATGCGTCTCCCGTCTGTTTTATTCGCTCTGATGTTGTGTAACCCCGTGGATTGTTAGCTCAAAACAGCATTTTTAAGTAGGTGTGAAATTCAGAGAATCAAAAAATGAAATATTTTACCTGTGACAAAATAACCGACCATAACGGTGCAGTGTCACAATCGTCTAAACAATGCTCCGATTGGCGTTATTTCTCTCTCACCATCCTTGTCAGTCATACGGCACGCGTTCCATAGCCAACCATGCAAGCACTTTCGGTCCATTGGTCAAGGTTATTTCACTTGTCTGTCAAACTAAACCATGAGAAAGTGATACATGGTCACCCTGAGATGCGGAGTAACATTTAGAGATATAAATTGGGAAGGAGGAATTTCTAAATCAGAAGCACACAATATTTTTATCAACTTGTATTACACATAAGTATTCAGAGAAATACGTTATGACGCTTAATAAAGCTTGTATGGCGATTGTGAAAAGTTCGGTAGCCTCGGTCAGATTCGAACCCCCCGCACTCAGTCAGTGTACATGACACCTGGTGGATGCCATATGCCTCTGTAAGTTAAACGGGCAATTTAAATATGAAAAGTTCAGTGCAATCGGTGTGCCCTCGTAGCTCAGCTGGTAGAGCGTGCGCGTACAAAGCGTAGGTGGCGTCCATGCGTGGGTTCGAATACAACCGAGGCTACTGATCTTTTCACAATCGCCATTTAACCTTCAAATCTCTCAAACAACTATTTGAGCGCTTAATAAAGAGTTATTCTCATCGTTTTATGAATTGAACCCCCTAGAATAGCCCTTTCCTCGCTATTGGATCTGTCCCGACCTCAGAGTGAATACTTTTAGATATTCTGTTAACCCACACAATTTGGATAGTTATGGTTTTGGCTCAAACTTGTTCTACCTCACGCTGGCCTTTTTCAATCTGTTAGTCACTTTTTTCAACCCGAAGCAAGTATATGTTAAAACTAGTTACATGTTGATAGAATTCGGTGTTTAAAAATCTTGAATTTCCACCACTCAAGTCCAGATAAAAGACTACGCAAAGTGATTCTTAAGACGCGCAAATGTTCCTTCGTTTGACATAATGTGAAATGATTGTAACTCGGGATTCGGATGTTGGAGTGTTCTTGAAGCTGGAAGTGTAGTTTGGAGATGTTTCGTAGCCACACTAGGCAGCATCATCAGTGCAACTTCGGGTAAGCTCCAGTCCTCAGTGTGACCAGCCATATATAGTTATGTTCTAGGGTTTTGATTGACTATTTTCTTCCTTTCAATCGTATGGGTAAACTGTACTGCGATTTGATCGGATGGTTCGTTTTGATGTCACTTGGGGTCTGGAGTTTCTCCGAAGTTACACTGATGATGTTGCTTGGTCTGGCTACGAAACGTCAGCAAACAACACTTCCAGCCCGGAGAATACAGTAACACCAACAATGTTCCTTTGTGTGTGTTTGATTATATCAGTGTGTGCAAAGGATATGGTTCCGACTTGGATTCAGCTTTTAACATTCTTAGACTAACCGATGAAATTGGTCCGGTAACATTAACCAGATAGGTTGATTTCAAGAAGTGTGAAACAACGAAAGTGGTAATAAACTTGAACAATCCGGCCGTGTGGCGTTTGGAGACTCGTTCAGGTATGAATTTACTTGGATAAACATTTAAAGCTGTCCCTCCCACAGGACCAAGCAGATGATTGCACATAACCCGAAACTGCAGAAACGGACAATATTTCTTTGGGTTGGGAGCATAAGAGTGACCTAGATATGTCCGTGCTGCAACTCTGTGCTGCGGAAATATTTGCACAGCTGTGGAATGTTTACTGATTATTAACTAAAAAGTATTTTCACTCCCAAAAAGGAGCAATATTTATATCGGAGTATATTATTCTAGCAGAAAAGGTTGATGGAGTGATCGGTGAAACGTACCCACGTATCATCAGTATTATCTTCATAAACAGCATCATCATCACTATCATCCGGGATCGTTTTCTCAACATTTACAATAAATATTACAGCATAATATAAGAGATCGTCAATTTTAGCCTTGGATAACTCCAGAAGGATATCGCATATATTTCCGATGTGTCAAAATAGTGGAAGCTCTGGGTTTGCTGAATTAATTTCACAACGATTAGTTCAAACACCTGAAAGTTATGTGACCGAAGAAGTTTTTCTGTTCATTGGAATCATTCTTGTTCAGGTCAATCCAAGCAAGCGAAAGCAAGCACAAGCGCATTCAGTTTATGGTCGAAGTTCGTAGAGCACACAAGATAATGTCACCTGCAGAAACTGAAATTGAGGGTGTGCGTGTTACTCCTTTGGGAGATCCTCAACAATGCTTGGTGTCTGTAAAAATCCGAATGGGATAATCCAAAAATTCACCGTTTAAGCTGATTGAGCCATTCACACAACGTGATGATCGTCGACCGTGTTGCTCTGGGGTAAGGGTTTGAAGTCCAAACTCGAAGGTTCTCGGTGCAAGTCCTGACAGGGAAACAAAACGTACGCACTGACAGGACGTACCAGCTGTCCAGTGCTCTTTGTTGGTTAAAACAAACCTTTCCATCGTATTTAAATGCTAATCATCAACCTCAGCTCATTTTATAGCTTATGAGACACTTGGTACAGGGATCAAATATTAGAAAACTTGCAAGAAGTCATGGTATAATGTACACAAACAGTTTCGTCCGTACCACGCTTCTGATATTTGTTAGATTTATAATGTGTTAAGTTATTTGAAAAATCTATTGTTTCGGCAAATATGAATAGTTGGTTTTACGGTAACAAGCTTGGATTAGCCTATTCGGTTGTAAAGAGGCACCAGGCACTCTTGGGTGTGGGTTTCACTCCTTGGGAGATCGTTGATTCCCCACAACTTCCTGCATTCACATGCGATGGAAATGCTTGTGATAACCGAGAGTGCTTGGTGCCTCTAAAAGTAGAATGGGCTAATCCAAGTTTGCTATCGTAAAATTGATTCAGCCATTCGCACAAGGTGATGACCATCGACCGTGTAGCTCAAGGGTAAGGGTTTGAAGTCCCAACCCAAAAGTTCACGGTTCTGGTCCTGGCAGGGACAAAACGTACGCACTACTGACGAGTCCCAAACACGACGAAAAAGCTGTCCAATGTTCTTCGTCGGTTATCACAAACATTTCTATCACACAGTAGTAATTTTTAATGAGCTCAAAATCCATCAAAGTTGTCAGGACTGTTTTTGATGCTACGCAGAATAAGGAAGTACTTTTCAAATATTCCTTCACAGTGTCCATGATTGTAGATTCTGTAACCTTACTAAAAATAGAATTCAACAACTTACTTGACAACGTATTTCCTCTCATCTTTATTCAGTAAACCTGATTTCGTAACCGAGATTTTTATCTCTGGACTATGCTTTTCTCATTTATCGGAAAATTCTGTAATCTTGGGGCGTCAGCATCGTAGAAGACAACGCCTTCCAGCGACATTTGCAGTATTCAAAACAAAGCTGTATTGCTCCAGGTCACAATTGAAGGATATTGCGGTCGATAAACTGACATGTCAACACACACTATGGACGTAATCTTGCCTATTTCACTTTCAGGTGGCAAGTTACAAATAAGAATTTGTACTGAAATGTGACAGAAACGTTTGTCATAATCACCAAAGCGCACTGGACAGCTGTTTCGTCGTGTTTGGGACTCGTGAATCATGCGTAACTTTTGTGTCCCTGTTAGCATTCACACCGGGAACCTTCGGGTTTGAACTTCAAACCCTTACCTCGGAGCAACATCGTCGATGGTCATCACGTCGTGCCAATGGCTTAATCGATTTGAACATTTCCATCGCATGTGAAGGACTCGGTTCACTTCAGGGATGATCACTTTAATCAAATCATGAAATGGTGCTCCTTCGATTAATAAAGGTTCCTTAACACAAAAGGTTACATAGTCATACTTATAGGTGTTTTCTGCTTGGTCACGACAGACTGAACTAGACCAGCTGCCCGGAAAATCGACCAAGTTTGATGACATAGACTCAGCTATATTGCACGATAATGATAATGAACTCACTCAGTTTTTCACAATCGCTCGGTTACAAAACCACTGAGAATGGGGAGGTTTAGCATATAATGAATATGCCGTTCACTATCGTATAGATCAATCAAACGGTTTTTATTTATGATTTTTAACCTAAGTCGTCCAAGAAAAATGTGCCCCTGGGGTTGCGAAATGTTTTTACCCCACAGCAGGAAAATTAAATTATACAAGTCCTTGCAAAATGCAATCACTCTTGGTAAAAAACAATCTTCAGGCATGCCTCCGATCAGATTTTGAACTTGTTCCAATAATCAACAGTAACTGTCGTTCGTTTGTGGGCAGTCTGGAATACCTTTCCATGCACGTGAACCATTCTGATGTAGCTTAAGTTCGGGATTTGAACTGGCCGGTTGGTTTATGATCTTCGTGTTTCGGTGTAGCAAGTTCATTCAAGTGAGATGGGCTTGAAATATATAGACACTATCGTGTTCGAAAACCATGGTTCCCAGTGAACTTCTGGGAATAAGCGATAGAATAGATTCGTTCAAGGTTCAGTTGTCCGATTTCCTTTGATAATTACCAACTGCGAGTTTCCATTAGCAAAATGGCAGTCTGGATCATGACAGAGACCCCACATTAGGTTCGACGGCTGAAAGCTAATTGGCTCCTATGTGGACGTAGTATATGAGTCTATTACGACCAACGGGATTGAACTTTTTCTCTTCCCTGAATATGACACTGCTCTATCCTGAAGTTCTCCTATTGTGCATCCGAAGCTACGGAACTTAATCGTCAGTATCATGGTCTATTATCTACGATTTTCTCTTCTTAAATTTTAAGTTTGGTTTGGTTTTTGACAGTTACTGTATATTCAAACCCCGGGTGTAATGATCACCGTAACTTCAACACCCCAGATATTTCATTTGAAACTGCAGATAACTGCTGTCTCGTACCTAGATTAGAGATCTATCAAATTCGTTTTTATTCTTCGAGTCTTACCGATGTGGGTAGGCCAAGACACTGTGAACGATCCGCGCAGATTGATGAATTTTTCCAGAAATCTTGCGGGTACTGGCCTTTTTAGATGAGTGTTTTCTTTTTTCCATCTATGATAGCCTTGAACCACTTATCACTCTTCTGTTTCTTAAAATGCCACTCCATGAACTCAACCGCAATGTATACATTTAGTGTCAATCCTTAACTTTTCGCGAGCGACGTATGGTATAATATTGTATATCTGGATAAGACCGAATAGTTCTTAGGCACAGATGACTCACGCAACTCATCTGGAGAGCTACTGAGTGGATTTTAATCAAAACACGTAGTGTGAGCTTACTGGAATGATTATAGAAGTAGTAGTATTGCTCACGGTATTCGGAACAAGAACCACGCAATAGGAATCACAGAACACGAATCGATCAGCTGTCACGGACTGGATTACGGACGCACTGGACCGCAATGGCACGAGCTCGCAGTGTCCCCTCGCGGACGAGACGCGAGGAAAATGCCACAAGACTGGCAACTCGTAATTCGTTTATTGGAACAAATGAAAGCGATTAAATATATGTACAAAAGAAGACCATTGGTTATCTAGACTTCTGCCAATCACATTGCAGTATTGCTTGGATGATTCTGTCTCTGTCTGCACTGTATCGGAATGGCTGGCACGATCCATCTGTGGCGCGTAGTCAGATGCCGTACGCGTCTCGTTGACGTCACCTTTCAAATTTGATTGATCGCATTTGTCCGAAAACTGTGATGCGCCGCTCCAGGGTAGGCGTCATCTTGTAGGCCTGAATCACCACAATTACTCACCTCAAAGTGACAATTCCTTGGACAAATTATTTTTGGAAAGTCACGATCCAAATTTGTTTGGTTGCTCTATACGTCGGTGTATTGTTATCACCAACTGCATAACCTCTCTGTAACCCTCAAGCCCCAGATTCGTTCGCTCGAGATCCGCGTTTGATGAAAATCCATGCATTGTCGTTTAGGTCTGTCGAATGTGAACATGCTTGAAAAAAGTTTAATTCAAGAATGAAGGAACACCGCGTGAGCTTTTCAACCGAGTTTTATTTCACTGGCATTACGCATTGATAAAGTTAACTGCGAATTCAACCCGGATATTCTCAGTTTTTATTCAAAAACGCCCGCTTCGACATTAGCACAAAAGACGTTGGTAGGTTCAATCGAAAAGTTGATGGTCCATCTGCATTGATTTTGCTTTTGACCCAATCGGTCTCGGTTACTGGAGCTAGATAAATTTATTCCAATTGTTCATCCCGCACAGAACGTAACACGGTTTGACTCAGGCATGAATCTGACGGAGCTGCTGTTTTCCTTTCGATCACTGCTGCTGAGTATTCACCTTTCGGGTTGCCTAAAGCACACAGATTATAGACTTGAGTGATCATTAAAGTACACGTTGGCGGCAAATCTCGTGATCGGTAACGGAGTATCTGTCGAAGCACGTGAACTTGGCAAGGAGGAGGGCACTCATACCTGACAAGATCAAATATGCAATTTTAGTCTATTGTATTCATGTAAAAATGCGCACGACTGCGCTCACATTGTGCGGTTCACAGTCCGACAGATCCCATCCGTTCAGCCATAGATCAGCAAATCAAGTTCTTTGCACATGATAGCACGTTACATTTGCCTGTAAATCTGATAGCAGGGTTTTCCCTGCGTTCAACGTTCCACCAAGACGAATCTCATTGGATTCCTTTATGTTATTCGCGCCTTATCTGAATAATGGGATAGAGTGGTATAGGATTTGAACCGGTGGTAACCATAACATACCAAGTATCGGCTGGACGGTAAATGGTTTCGCCAGAATGATAGACATCATTTGTCGAACTGATTTCATAACCAAGAGGCTGAATGTTTGCTGGGAAAAGCAATTGTTTGTTCTTGATGGCAGACAACAGAATTTAAGAAATGCCTGTATATGAACCTGCACTTATTAGAGTAGGAAAAGGTGTATCACCTTCTAAGATGTATTGCTCCAGGTCACAATTGAAGGATATTGCGGTCGATAAACTGACATGTCAACACACACTATGGACGTAATCTTGCCTATTTCACTTTCAGGTGGCAAGTTACAAATAAGAATTTGTACTGAAATGTGACAGAAACGTTTGTCATAATCACCAAAGCGCACTGGACAGCTGTTTCGTCGTGTTTGGGACTCGTGAATCATGCGTAACTTTTGTGTCCCTGTTAGCATTCACACCGGGAACCTTCGGGTTTGAACTTCAAACCCTTACCTCGGAGCAACATCGTCGATGGTCATCACATCGTGCGAATGGCTCAATCGATTTGGACTAGACCCTAGCTGAAAAATAATGCCTGGTTCCTGTGAATACCGATAGTGTCAATCCAAACATTCTTATCTACAGCAGTTCTGTAATTTTGAATGACTCACCAGCACAAATACGGTGATAGACATGCATTAGTTCTTACATAATCGTTTTAAACATAACGTGATCTTGAGTGAATTTAACAGTTTCACCGAGTAAACGAACCGTACCATACACCATTGGGACTGGGAAAATCATTCAATTGTATTTTTCACCATTCCATCAAGCAATGTACTATCGCCATGCGAAAGATGATCATCCATCCTCTGTCAGTAGACCATCGTTGAAAGTGATGCACAAAGGAATGAAGATTGACTAATCGTACAACATTTGGAGTTTTCTCGGAGCGCTCGTAGATTGGTAGTTATTCATTGGTCTGAAAATATTTGNCGATTGACAGGATGGTCGTATTGTTTGCTCCAGAACAATGAGAAACAATTCTCTCATCTAATCTGTCTCTGTCCGTGCGGTTGAACACGTCATCCAATCAGGAGTATTATTCTGTTAAATGGATACTGCATTTGTGTTGATTAATCGGAGTTTGTTGTCTTTGTTTTCACAGTCTTTTAACGAAAAGTCCGCGGTGAGGTGTAAACAATTTGTTACTAAACGATGATGAATGAGAACGTTCTTTCACAAAAATGGGTGTGGTTAAAGCCGAGCACTAATCGGTGCATTGCAAAACAGGTGATATGTGATAGACAAGTAGTCCGGGGATTTGGGCTGAAAGACGGGGAGAGATAATAATGTTTTACAACAGAAACGGTAGGGCAAACCATGCAGTCGAAATACAAATGGCTCGGTACAGAGGACTACTTATTCGGAAAGGGTAGATGAATGTTATACATTGTCATAGGCGCAGGCAAGACCGAATCAAACTGAACAGTGCTTGAGTATTTCAAAGCTTATCCGCTCGATTGTCAAATCACTGAAGAACACAATAAACTGAGGCTTTTAAATGTTAATTGGTTGATATTGAACACAGTTTTCAGATCGATCTCATCGGTTTTTTGATGGAGATATTGACGAGCTATATTCAATAGTTTGTTGTGTGGTAACGGTGTGATTCAGGGTTTCTTCTGCATGGAGCATCTTGAAAAAGGTTCCACATAATGCACAACCGATGGGCTCAAGTTCCCATCAGTTAGCTGATGAAACTCAGCCACACTATCTACAGCGTCTCCTGAATTAATTACATCTCTTCCCTGTTAAGATACAAGTAACATTCTTCAGTTGCCATTTTAGTCTTATTGATATACATTTGTTTTCCCTGATTCTATAGTGTTTGGAGCATCCAGTAGCAGCTTGACTTATTTTGTTTGAGTTCATTAAGAACTTCTATCATTTCCGCGGATCATTTACTCCCCTCGCGATATCAACAGACTAGTAACGGACTAGTAAGACTAGATCGTGTTGCAAAACCAAACACTTAAACCCAGAAACGGAAATAAACCCTGAAAAATTTAAACGTTATCTATGAATCCATGCAATCCCTCCTGAACGAACGACCAATGCTAGAGTCAAAGTGTTTTGACAAAACGCGTACGGTTTAGAAAAAAACATCCTACTCCTTCCTTTTGATAATGTTTTATTTTATTCCGACAAGTATGTTGAAGAAACCTTACCTATTGCAGACTGTACATTGTTCTACTTCTAGATTATCAATTTCGTCTCAGCTTCACTCACATACTGGCAACTGGTGCACGAGGTTATTTTCGTACCGCTTTAAAAGTGTCCCCATCATTGACCAAATGAGTTCCATACTTCTCGCTGGACGGAATAGTAGCGTAATAGGGTACACTGGGGTATTTTTTCCATATTGAAGTTTCAGAACCATCTTTCCCTTTTCTCATGATACCCTTCATTTCGAAGCTCTTCCGCTATACGCAACACATGGTCTGGATAGTGTTCGTTTCGGTTGATGCCAATCACTTCGCCTTACCGAGAGTCTGTTTGGAACTTCCAACCGTTATTTCAATACCCCTACCGGGGTTGAGTTGAGCGTTGTCTTGTAAAGATGACTTTTTATTACAAAACAAAAAAGTGTTCTAAGGTTGCTTAACGCGTGGTGTATGCATGAAACGCACGTGCAGTTGCTCGCCATCATTAAAACACGGTGCACTGCAAACACTACAAAAGTAGATTAACCTCGGCTCTAATAAACTCTGTGAGAATACAAAATGAAACCGCTTATAGATCACGCAATTCTTCTGCAGCATGTGAATCAAGCCCGAGCTCAGCGTCTATCCATTCACTCCTAGAAACGCTATCGTATTTGATTCCATCAGGCTATTCCAGGATTGACCCTTTGTCAGGGTCCAACGTCTTAGAAAAAGTCCGTAGCTAAATCTGATGGTCT
>UZAN01040290.1:48990-61352 GCA_900618425.1 Echinostoma caproni
AGCCATGGTGACTACTTGATTTGGTTTCATTCATAATGAAACGATCGAACTATTGATGGATGATGTCACTTCTCTATTCAGTGAATTGCCTTCGGATCCTGCACCTAACATTGTTTCATGCGTAGGAAGAATGAAGTGGGTGGAAACAAAACGACTTTAGGAGGGGATAATTTTCTTCCGCGATGGAAACTTTCCTGTCCTAGAGATGCTTGGTGTGCTATGCTTTTTCCGCAGGGATGTTCACTTCCGGCGTTGGTTGTGTCACCTTCTTTGTTGTTGTCAAACGGAATGGATCTGCGGAACGATTCATTATTTCATGAAATATCTTGCGAAGTTTGGTGTGGTTGTGACCAAAATTTCACCTTATGTTCTGTTTCTGAATTCGAAGGTGGATCAAAACCAATAATCAGGTTTAACGTTTTTGTACTCTTCAGTCATACATTCGAAAGACATAGGTTATTTAAATATTTACTCTGTAATCTGACATTGAAAACACAAGAGGGTGAACAAACAGGCCGTATTACATAATCAAATTCCTGAGTGACCTTTTGTACCGACTTGTCCTCAGATTGATTACATCATTAGCTTGAACAAGGGATGTATGGGGCTGTGCAAAAATTATTTTTGTTTGCACAATGCACATCGCTGAATTCGGATGGGAACCGCGTCGTTTCAAATTATAATGTGATCAATCTTATTCTCCCGATGATTTCTTTTGACGGCATCACAAAGGAAATGTGAACTGCGGAGCTTGGATGCAGTGTCAAATGTTTTCGATTCTTTTGGATCTCATCTATCTGCCCAACTAAGAATCGAGTCCCGAAAAGTTTCAGTGAAATTCTGCCGCTCAACTGGACTGCTCTGGCCCTCAACATTCAAAGAGCTGCCCGCGTTGATGGAATGCTCCACAATGGAACTTCGGATTGTTTTCTTGATCAGTTCTTTCAGTCATGCCAGCTGGGGATCTGTTTCAGTCTCCATTTTTATCACCAGTAACCATACATTTTCATACGACCATTTGGGTCACTGTCATTTAGGTGCCCATTTGGATATGGGTGATTTGGGGTTTCAGTGATCAGCTGTCAACCTGTGTGACCAATGCAAGTAGCTCAAAATGGCCAAGTCTGCGATCTAACTGAGAATGCTGAATTCCTATTGGAATCGGAGAAGCATTGAAACAACATCTATACCGACTGAATGCCTCTCGTTTAAAACAAATATGTAAGCTAAAATTCCTGGCAAATTCCAGCAGAAGCCTGTTAGTAAAAAACTTTGCTAAAGCCCTAATGGTCGACACAATATCTATTTTCGAGCGCTGGCAAAACACCCTGTTGGTCAAAAAACGGTGATATCGTTTTTATACTGAGTCAGCTTCAAGTATAAATAGAAAAAAATTCATTTAAGTCAGCAGTTTTTCGGAACAGTTGTTGTTGATTCGTCAGCCAGCGCATCATTTTGACAGGAGAGGCATCCCATTTCTGTTTCTCTCATACACAACCAAGTTGTGTATCCACTCTTTCTCCACCTTGTTATTGATATTAACTTCCTTTTGATTGAGCATTTTTTGAATGGGCTTATAACAGCCCTTTGATCTCCGATTCACAGTTGTCAAATCTGACTGCTGCGTGTATTGATTAATGTTGTGTCTACCTAGCACAATAACACTCATACACTTGACTGTCCAACCTTGAATTTTATTGATCAGACTCTTGTGTACATCAAATAACCCCGTTCCTCCCTGGATTCTCTCATTTCTCTCAATTGCTTAATCGGAATGTAGTTGCATTTATAATTGTGACTTTTACTCGACCAACAGGAAACCCTTGCTGTTTCCGTATTTTGCCAATTTTTATTCAAATACATATTTCGGATTGTTCATTCAGGACTCAGAGAGATGCTTTTGAGTTGGTAATTGGCTTGACTCCATGTTCACGGATTCATGTTATTTTAAACACAACTCTTGTTGATTCAGGTTTTGCAGGATAGGTGACTCCTGAATCCCGCGTTTTTACCAATGCATTAATTTGTCAAACTTTTAATCAGCAGGTGTAGGCACAGAATGGAATTTTGTAACATTGGTACTCCATTCTGCATGAATGCTGTCGAAAAACGCGCACTTTATGTTTGTCAACTCAGGTAACCTTCGTCAGAAGTATGCAAATCAGTAAGAATGATTTCGATTACTTACCGATGCAAATCCTCCTGACAAAGACTACTGGAGGTGGCCGAACAGATGAGCAATACACAACTTCTGTTCAATAACGTTCACAAGCTTTTCGGGATTTTAATAGAAATAAATTTACCTGTTCTCTTGGCACCCAGATTTGCACTCAGTCGATACCACGAAGTTGGTTGCTTTCAGTGATACAGAAAGTCCAGAAGAACAGTCTACAAGGTTTAGTACTCTGAAATGACGTAGTGATTTCAATAAATTCATCTCGACGGGGAAGCAATTCGACGCACGGATCAAAACGAGAACAAGGTCCAGAAAAAGTGAATTGATTTGGTGAAGCCATGCAATAGAATAAAATAATGCAGTTGGGACCAAATAAACGTTTCGTGGTAGACAGTTGTAGATGAGTAGTTTGACACGTGTTCCTGTTGACTGACGGAATTTAACGGGAAACTTGAAGTCCGTTGGGATTTTCCACTGCCGAGAATACAGTTGGTTATGACATTGGTTACCTAAATAAATTTATATTCGAAGATTGACGTAAAGTGCTGCTCAACCTAGAACGATTGACAACAAACCAAATCCAAATTGAGATATTCCAGAAAAGCCACAGCTAATAGTACTTAGCTTAATTGAAAACTTCGGCGATTTCGCAGGCTTGGTAATTCAATGACGAATATCCTTACAACTACGACCAAAAGCCCAGGGAATGCAGTTAGATCGGAGAGAAAGTGGATCTGTTTTGGCTAAGTAAATCCATAATTGCACGATAAATTCAATAATTAATTGAGTTACAGTATGTATCCCCTTTGCCGGTCCTCAGGTCAATGAGAAAGAAGTTGAAACACACATGCAGCCTCTAAAGGCTAGTGAAAATGCAAGGACGATGGAACCGCGTACCAGAAGATCTACTCAAAGGACTTGGTTGATGAATGGTGTGTGTTTTAGTGGATCCGATGTCCTGTGTATCCGTGTATTTTGGATTGGTCGGTCAGTGACTCAATGGCGCTTACATTTATGTACGTGTTTGTGAGCATATGATTATCCTAATCGAATATGACTTTGAGAACAACATGGTATTGAACGACCGGGTTAAAGGTGAAAGTCACATTCGTATTTGTAGTAAAGTGAGCCTTTAAATTAGTGTGCATATCTATCGCGCCGCCGTTCGGCAAACAAGGACACTTTAAGTTCCGGTTATCGGGCTCGCAGCACATATTGGATTGAACATGACAACAGTATGTCCTCAGTGCTGACTTCAGCTAGTGCCTTACACATATCTTCAACATGAAAGACTGTGTGAGCTTGGACGTGTGCTCAGAGGAACATTGACCAACCTAAATCAACTAAGGCTTATCAAGACGCCCTAACCAATCTGCAATTGTCGTCACAGTGGCAACTGAAGTCTTGGATATTTACAGTTTGAGGTGGCATCATCTAAGAGCAGTCAAGATTTGATTACGAGCTTTTGCGAACTCGACCTGGAAACACCTTGTGCATAAGTATCCAGAATTATTCCAGAGCCGGTCAATTCCCAATATAACCACATTGTGATATCCAGATGAATAAATGCCTCAGCATAATCGAATGAAACGCTGTAACTGCGTTAATGATCATTCTTTGATTGACAAAGAATGGTATCAAATAACTCTACCTTGTTCATTGAAGGTTTGCCGAAATCCGCAATCGCTAAGCTCCGACCCACAACCAACGTCTTAGCCCCGATCCATAAGTGTTTATCGTCGATGAACAAAATTTATTCCTGATGTTCTAAATGAGTCAGATAAAAAGTATCGAAATATTCTTAGGCTGAGGAATATTTAAGTATTTTATTATCTATATGTGTTGATGGTCAGTAAAGTAGAGGAGGTGGAGATCGTATGTTGAGCAGTTGATCGTCTATTGTCCTCGGAATGTTAATCTATCCACTTCTCTAAAGCGGAGTTCACTTTCAGTGAAAATATGGAACGGTCCAANCAAAATTACTTTTCTATTATATCGCTATTTGAACTGTCAGGGCTTGTAAATGAAAAAAGATAGATCGTTTGTGTCACAGTTGGGAGTTTTACTTGTGGGGTGCTACTCAGAAAATTAAGTAGTATACACTATAAGGCGGTAGGCGGTTTCCTAGAATGTTCAAAAATTAACAAGACCACTGAGGGCGAAACACTGTGCCCCAAAGAATAACTACGGACTGTTCCATTCACTACGCTGTGTGATACCGGGAATTGTGAGGACATGTTTCAAATTCAGATATGTTACATAAAGGCTAAATCAATGAATATGCTAACTGGAATCTGCAATAAACACCTCGACCAGGCACTGCCTTATGGAATCATAAAAATAAGAGTAGCGCGTTTTAGATTTGCATTTTAGCACAGTCATGCGACGTTGGATTCGTCGGTAGCGGGGTTACAATAGGGACAGAGATGAAACGGATGAAGAAAAAATCCAATCGCTTCACCAGTGCGGAAAACCGACGAATAGTAGGTGACCGTGCTCGAATCGATATTACTTGAAAAAAGTTGCCAAATATCTCCTCAATAGGATCGAATCATGCGCTACTGCATCCACAGATCCAGAAATAGCACTCAAACCGGGATTTTACAAGACCAATTTTAATGTGGAGTTCATAAAACACTTGTGTGATGTTTTCGATAAGAACCCGGCAACATTATTGAAACAGCTAAAGGAGAAGACGAAGAGGGACTTCCAAGGCACATCGCTGAACAAGACTTCAATTGATAAACTGCTGGATGGACACCGTTCTTCGATTAGGAAGCTGAATGTTGGGCCTGCAATATTGAGGTTGTATAGTGACGAAACCACATGGATGAAAGAATTGCACTCTTGACTTGAATTGACAACATATGGTGCTGTCCCATTTGTGGAAGCTTAAATCTGGGTCGTAAAAGCGTTTAAAGCTTTCTGTTCGATAGCGGACCCAAATGGAACATAATTGTATGCTCATATGTCGCCGGTATCTTGAATTACAATCATCATTCACAAATTGCATGGTATATTTTAAATTGGTTTCTGCTTTACATCAATCGCTGCTGAACAACCAGGCATTTCACTTGTTTAGTGTAGCGTTCAACTGCTAAATAGGAGCGCCAGCAAAAGAGCTACGTGAGAGTCTAGTTTATACAAGTGTAACTCTTGTGTGGTGGTTTTGATTGGTGTCATACCATCCAGAAAAGTGTTTTTTACCAGGATTTTTGCTTAGTGTTAAAGTGTCAAGCACACACTACATTAGATAACTTGCCATTTGGGAGAATGTGGATACCGCTATACTTGCATGACGATTTACCTTTTCCATAGTCATATCTATCACAAAGTTGAGGAGAAAAGGGAAATGGAAAGCCTATCGTGAACGCCGATTTTCATATTGAACTGGACCAAAAGAAGCTGTCAGTTTGAGATCAGCTTAAGCTATTAGTATAAAGGGAACGTTCTCCGAAACAACCTTCAAGATAAGGCAGCGTTACGGCCCTATGCAGGCCAATCAGAAGCTGAAAATTTGAACTAATCCAAATCTCTGCGACATATCCAGGATAGCCATGTTTGAGAAGATAAGACAGTTGATTGATTTTTACGTTCTAAGCTAATGGTTCTTCTTTGTACACACGAGGGCTGAGCAAACGTTTTCTAATATACAAAGTTTCATTTGTTACACAAGAATAAGCAATACATTTTCTAGAAGTATACTCCACCAGCGTTCATGCACAGTTCTATGCGCTCAAACCATTTGGTGAAACGGCTAGACTACACTGAGGCGGGTAATCCTTCGACCAGTTCAATGAAGGTCTCCACTGCAGCTGTTGATGACTCGTATCGGATTACATGCATTATGCACTTACTATTGAGAAACAGGAAACAGGGAGCCAGGTCTGGACTGCAGGGCGGGTAGCAAACCTCCTGGGTGTGTTCTCTAGCTGAAACCTCACCGACCACATGGGACCTGTGTGAAGGTACGCTGTCACGGTGCAGCAAGGTCCTTCCTGCTCGAGTCCTTGAACGACACCTGGCAATAGCTCCCAGCACTTTCGGCAGACAGTGGAGGATGTACAAGTCTCCAGTAACTGTCCTTTGCTGTAAGAGTAGCCACATGACCGTTTTCTCCATGAGCAGACCCACCATCCGCCTTGCCACACTGCGTTCGCGTCGGAATTTCTGAGTCGTTGCCCTACCAAAGAGCGTCCACTGGGCCAATATTTGCTTGGTCTCTAGATTGAAACTGTACACCCGATGGCTTTGGTCAGCTGTGCTACTGTCACCTACGCAGCCTCTACCATCGCTTGCGCCGCAGAAATGTTGTTCGCCGTGCTGGCCTCCACAGGTCGACCACACTGTGACTCGCCATCCAGGGACCGCCTTCCACGCTTGAATTCCGCAATTCACACAAACAGGGCTTCTTGAAGGTGCGTCATTACTAAAGACAGCTGATAAACGCTGCTGCTCCTTTATGCCATATTTGTAGTAGACCTCTAGTGACATCCTTACAGTCCGAAAATAGCAACCCTTATGTCTTGTGAGCTGTGCTAGACTGTTGTTATTTTTCTCTGGGAGTTGCAATCACTGAACAATATTCAAAATAGAATATAGACTATAGAGTTCATGTTTTTCTTGCCCGATCATCCACACCTCGTACGTATACTGTGTTCCTGGAAACGTTTTGCGCAGCCCTGGTATTTCTAATACGGTGGATTTCTGCCAATGAACTAAACACTTTTTTCGTTATCTTCATCTTGCTACTTCTCCGAGTGGATAGCCTAAGACTACTGATCATTTACTATTTTAGGCACTAGTTACAAACTGTCGCCTGATACCGTTCGTATCCATACAACTGATCAGAATCATTCGATACTTACTAATACAAAAGTGAACTGAGCAGCAGCTTGTTTCATTGAAGCAATTTCATTACAATCATACACAGCCCAAGAACGACTCACAACCCGTGACTTAATGAATCCACATCTAAATCTTGTTGAGAACTCAACCAATCGTATGCATCCATTCACGACCCACGGGGGGGGGGGGGGGGGGGTGGATGAATCAAACCTGATTTACACACAGAACGTTGTTTAACTGCTCACTTGACCGCCCTCTGTCAGGTTTACTAGGATGAGTTGAGTGCAAACAGAGTGGATTGAAGTGACCTGAAGCATTCAAAGTGGAATGTGGTCCAAATTCTCGTTCTCATTTTGACATATTGAGTTCAAGTTCCAGTGGTTTATTGATGCTGGTGTGTAGTGGATGAGAATATTACTGGTGGTTCAGATTAGAATAATAAAACATAGGCGGAATCCACCTTTTCCCTGACGGTGTTTAATTTCAAATAACGATTTTTCGGATGGGGCACTTTCTGATGAGTGAAGGAGATTCGAAAGCATAAAAAATTGACTAACAGGGAACAAGTTCAGCATACATTACACCACTGTCATCACAGCACAGAGCAATATAATGAAGCGAACCCCACTGATCGCTGCGAAACTCATGATGCATTGAAGGTAAGTGAGAATTTGTAAGGTGGATAGGGATTGAGTCTTTTTTGGGTGGAGGGAGAACCTCAATGGTCAACACACAGGTTACGTTATCCAACTGTGCATATACATGTTTTCAATCATTCTGGTTTGATGAGGAATAACAACAGGAACGCTCTTGCCGTCGGTTCGCTACCACGTCTTTTCGGTGTCTCCAACCAATTAGTCACGGGATATTTTGGACCGTAGTCTAGAAGACACGAAACATACACTCAACCTAACTACTCGGTGCCTATCTCCATGCCTCGTCTCCACGGTATCCGCAGACCTCCATGTGGTTTACTGCAGTTCGTAGCGGCAACTACAAATAAGGAGCGATGTGGTAGGCGACCGTTAAACATACGCAAAACGCGGCCTACCCAACAAAGATATTGAGCTGACTGAGAATTCGTCCGAGACACTGTCAAAAACACGACGAATTACATCTGGGTTATAAACCCGCTCGCTCCATCCCACTCGGGCCAGAAGATGTAATCATCGATTACCGAAAACCTTTAGGCAATGGTCGTCTTCTACCGGAAAATTCAAGGTATCACAACCATAAAGCAGAATCCAAACGGTGGGGCAGTATACCCGACTTTACAAATTCTGTGAAAAGTCATCTCGATGCCCTTGATGCTTTATCCATGCATACGATCCTGTGTCCCGGTTAGTGCGTGAGTTCATCTCTTCCTGGATACTCTACCGTCGTTGGTCATGCAATTACTCAAGTATTAGAGACAATCAACTTTAGCCCAATCCTGGTTGCCGAGTCTCAGAACATGACGAACAGTCGTGCAGCCGCATTTTGCACTCTGAAGATTCAAAGCGCAGACCGAACGGAGAAGCAGAACTTGTTAGTCTGTCAAGTACGCCTTGCGCATCCTCCATTTATTCGAAATGACAAACGAGGTCATCGGCACACTCTAAATCGGACAGCTTTCTCGGACTGCTCATTCAACAGCAACATTTTGGAGACCACTTATTGCGTTCTCCAGCATTTTTCCTACCACCTAATTGAACAGGATTGGCGAAATAGAGCATTCTTGGCGAACACCACTTCTAGTTCAGAAATATTTGTTTAGCTCTCCCCAAACACTCTAGCTTCGAGACCTCATGATGTTTACAAACTGCGATGACATTTCTTTTCGAATAAGTCAATCCAGAAGGGGTTTGCGGTCCAATTTGTCGAAGGCTCCTTTTTGGTCAATGGACACTACAACTGTTGTTGAACGGTGTGTACGATGTAATTGGGGGACTTGACACAACGTGAAGATTTGGTTGGTACAGCCCCACTTCGGTCGGAATCCTGCTTCTTGATCATGGAGACTAACACTTTGATGACAATAAATATCAAGCAGTCCCTGTAAGATCCTTTCTTGAAAATTAGATGAAATTAGATGGTGGAATGTGCTTTAGCGACTAGATGATACTCAGTAAACCGGTAATAGAGTCCGTTAATGGAGCTCATTGTCCCTCTCCATTTTGAAAGGAGTGGGGGAATCCCATCAAGTCCTGCTGTTTTACCCTTTTTCAAGGCTTGAATGCAAGATTGAACCTCTGTCTCTCTAGGAGGTTCATATGATTTTGTCCCAGTGGATCATTTACAACAGACGAGGTAATTCGGTTAGCATCAGGCCAGATGGACTGTTTACTGAGCTATTCCAACCAGCATCCAAGCCGTGTTTCCCTTCTGTGAATAGGTTTTCAACTTTTGCCGCAGATTTTTTCAATAGCTGGGATTCACCGACCTCCAGAATGCCATATCAGTGATATTAGTCTCTGACTATTCCCTGAAGCAACATATACTTCTACTCCACGATCTATTTTGGCCCATCAGTTTTCACGGTCATTCTTGAGACTCTTCGTTAGCTAACTTTTCAGACTCATCCATGTTTTGATCCTGACCGGACAAGATCTATCGCTTTTTCTCCATCAGAGCCATTGAATCAACTGCGATCCAATGATCGGACAGGTTTTAAATCCAAGTTCACAAGCAATATACCATACTGAGTGCATTGATTGTCTAGTTTGATTTCATTGTTCATCTACACTACCACGCTGCAGCACCCATGAGTTTTGAGATTTTTTGAGTTTTGTCCTGAGCCACTTCAAGTGGTTCAGAGCTGTGTCGGAAGTTCGCACAGGACAGGAACAGATGGTGATCTGCACAGAACTGAGGAATTAAGTCACTGTTTTCTGCTCATTGGCAGGGCAGAAGATAACTATCGCATAGGCAAGCTTCCTACGCGATTGGTTTTCTAAACTGCTCGTTGTAATCACCTGCAAACAAAACTATGTCAAAGCACCGATTCAAACGGATAAGTTTGGTGACTTTGTCGTAGAACTCGTCTTTCTGTGCGTCAGACTTACAGCTGGTCTAGGCACACACCGAAATGATGAACAAACACCTTTTGGTGTTGCTTCCCTTCTTGACGATGATCGACCATTGGAGCGGCATCGCGCATGAGCGGGGATCCAATCAATTAGTGAGGCTTTGGCTGTATTATTGAGTACAATGTCTACTCCACGTTGGACCACAGAACAGGCTTCATTGTCACCTGGTTTGCGGAGGAAGAAACTTGAAGACAAATCCGGTGCACTTCTGTGGCTTATGATATTATTGTCATGTGGTTCCACTCACATTTGTGGGTATAATGGTTGGATTGCGCAAAGGAATATCATTGGCGGTTTCTCAAAACGGTCAAAAATGAACAAGACCTCCTAGAGTAAATGACTGTGTTGAAAAATGATAACCATAGACCGTCCCATTCAGTAACCTGTGTGCTTCTAGGAATTTTGATGACACGTTCAAAATAAAACTTTCTGTTATATATACGCCAATTTATCTATATCTAACTGTGGTTCTTAATAAACAATTCTCCCCAAGCCAAAACGAAAGCATAACACTAGGGTCCTAGATACGCGTCTCTGAGACGCAGTAGATGCCAGTTTCCCAAGGGTCTATCGCACGTGTCAGATTAGCTTGTTAACCCACCTGCATCAAGGTACTCACGTAGAAAAATCCTAGATTCAGTGATTGATGGGGATTTAGAATCTCCGGTTTATTTAGTGCTACTACTTGGTGACGAGCTTGGACGAGTGAAAAACATTTTTTAAGCGAAGTCTGATGAAATTTTACTGGTTTGATTAAGGAACAAAGGGACGGGGTTGGGTATAGAAGACAAAGAGTTAAACATAGGTGATAGTGCATACTTCAGGGAGATCAAGTTTCTATAATGGGAATGACTTAAAGGCTCATGCTTCTCTCGTCCGTATAGGCTATTCAGAAAATGTAATAATTTCTCCGTAAAATGAAATATGACATGTCACAAGTTCTTACGGTTATGGAGATAACATATAATGTATTCTTCAGTTGCTTTTCATTTTTAGTAGTTTTGGAATGTAAGGTTTGCCAGGATTTTATCAAGGTTCCGTTTAAAAGACTTAACAGTTGGCGCAAAATGGACGTGAGATGAGAGAGCTTTCCAAGTGGTGCACACTGACGGCAGAGGAATGACGTCAGTATTTCAGGCGACACTTAGGAAGAAATGACTTGAAATGATGCTAACTGAGGTCAATGTTGAGTGGAAACGTGAGCAGCGAGCGACATGAATGGTTCCGGTTCTGTGATATTTGATACACCAAAGTAAAGTCCCCTCGAATTCCATGACGTTCAGTAGAGCATAATTATCATGATTGTAAACTCTCTCCGTAGGTGAGGCAATACAATCCCTCGACCATATTGGTGGCAATCTTTTGTGGACGATCCAGCATATTACGATCATATAAACATGGCATTTAGGCTTGAATAGTGTACTCTTTATACGGTTGACGATACACTGATGGCAAACACTGGAACAATACTGATATACTAAGAGAAAAGGCACCTGGTAAGTCAACATTCTTCGCGGATTAGGGCGACGCCTTGGATCAATCGATAGGGCAACCTAACTCTTATCAAACAATGAAACTTAGGTCCCTCTCAATTGAGGCGAATGTCAATTTTTGATTTGCTAGGAAAAACGGGAATCTACTTCTGGATCGTAAGGATAGGACTTTGCGTTTATAGACATTGAATTCAATATGATTCTACATACATCACTGATACGCTGCATTAAGTGTTTCCTAATGTGATATAAAGCCCTCGAGTTGTGGTACTATTTCCGATTTTGCAGTCGTCTGCAAACAATATCGTTTTGGGCTCTAAAACGTTCGGTATACTAAATAAGGATGAGAGCAAAAGTTGGGAGCTAAGTTCAAATGGATGTATTCAGGTGTAACACTGAGAGGGCTGGTAAAAATAATTGGATTAAAAGACGAATTTAATGGAAAATAACCAGTTTCTCAGTGGCAAATGTGGAAAAGATGAATGGACGTTATTTTATGAAGTGCTGCTGGGGAATTTCTCTCACATTCTCAGGTGACTCATCGTTATATTATCACAGAATTCCGAATTAGCGGTGTCGAAGTGTCTATGAAGTTAAACTGTTAGGAATTCTCCAAAGGTAAATGAAGTAAATATACCGAGTTTATCAGATTTTGGCAGTGGTTTGTGTGATAAAGTGAAAAAAGTGAAAAAATTTTGTTATCGGGTTTATAATCAGACTGACAGAACTTGGACAGCTACCTCATCTGGAAGAGCTGGAGAAATTTGATTTTAAATG
>UZAN01040290.1:61765-83460 GCA_900618425.1 Echinostoma caproni
ATCGGCTCGATTGAGTGGCTGAATATATTGTGGTCTGGAAGAGTGAAACTAGTCTTCAGCGCACAAGATCGCTACGTTCGAGATGACTGTAGCCTCAAAGTTTGAAGAAAGTGTTTGTGTCGGTGGCACAATTGGGTTGTAAGAATCTGGGAAAATACGTTGGTGACTATATTGAACGCAAACCACGACGGTAAATGACAGCTCAATCGACAAACCAGTGAGCCATCGCTAGACTTATTATTTGCATCAATATGCCACAGTTTGGGATCTGTTGCGCAGCTCGTCAATCGAGATGCGAAGACCAAAACAGAGGGAGATTGAGCCAGAATAACAGAGCCAAAAACTGGAAAACTGAGCAGGCAGGCGGAAAATTTATCTTACTTGAAGGTGGTTTGGAAAATACTAACGAATATGGCTGTTTTGGGGTTCATAAAACTGATTTGTGCTGTTGTCCCAATAAAGGTATATCTCGGTACTCGATGCTCAAATATCAATTTCAAATGATCTGCGGTGTTCGTACCCTTTCCAGATACCCTGTAAGTATCGAGCTTTGCCAGTGGAATTCTCCAACTGTGAACCACTGTGAGATACATTGGTTATAACTTGGACGAATCGGAGATACTGCGCTTGCATAACAATCACGGTCGTTACGCATGCACACCAATAAATTATGCGCAGGTAAGATACTGGGAAAATGTAACCTAACAAGAGAACGTTCAAACGGTGAACGATCAACGATTCTGAAACAAAATCATTTCCCCTGGTCCCACTACAATGTGACAATACAAAGATGGCCTACATAATTAATTGAATTTGAAGACAGATTCACGTTTTATTAGTCCTCGTTTTTATGATGTCACAAGAATTTTGTGCTTCATTTTTTTTTCTGCTTCTCCGGATCTTTTGTCCTTATGGTCGGTCTTTATTAGCTCATGTCTATTCGCCTCCAGATGGGCTTATGTGCTCAACTTGTCTCACAATATACGGACTATCAATGTGATGCGGATCGATTTCACGGCCGCGATAATTCCGTACAGACAACTTTGACGGTAAAACTAACTCCAATAGTTGTGAGTTTTGTGTTCTCGCACGATACGGTGGATTCCACTCAAGAGCAAGTGCATCTATGAGCGCTCGATTCGTGGACCGCAACGAATTTCCCGACCAACTGACAAGTTCCGGTGTGGGGTGTGGCCTGCAGAACAGGGGATCTACAGTAGTCTCTGATAGTAGTGTAGAAAGAATACTTTCCGCAGAGTCGTAGTTCGCGTGGACCTGATTGTTGCATGTCACGCCCCAGATTGGAGTGTATGGTGGTGTACAAGGCTGCTTTGTGCAATTGTGCATGCTAGCCGATGAAATCTCAGCCCTTTTTGAGCTCTGCGCGTACTCCGAGGAGCGATTGGTAGAGAAAGGATCGATATCGGGTGACTGAATTCCTAGTCTTCTTTGATTCATTTGCTTTCTCCTTCTGCTTTTCATGTTGACAGGGTTCTTTGTTCCGTTTCCAGTAGGAATCAGTGATTCACCGGTTAGAGAAATTTTATTGTTCATCAAGGAGGAACGTAGGTATCCGTTTTCTAGATTTGATTCGACTCTGAAAGTTCGTGGTACCTGTGATTCATTTAATTGATGAAATATTTCCTTTTCAGGTTTCGAACGAGAAGAGTTGAACTGATTTGATGTGTCCCTTACATCTTCTGGAGTTGATGTGTCTTCTTCAGAAATGGTCATCTTTAGACTGGGTACTTTTAAAAAACCGGTTCTTATAGGGAGTAAAACGTGAGGATGGTATTCATTCAATATTTGAATGTGATTAAAACAGTCTCGTAACTGCCATTTGTGCTTTTGTGTTCCAGGAACACTTACATGGCACAGCGGCTTCTGGCGACATATTTTGAGATAATCAATGCTCGTACAGTGAGGTTTCAATGGATTAGTCTGAATGTGAGACGGATAGATTGCTATTGGAATTTGATTTCTATGAACTGGAGTAACACCCGTGGTTTTCAATCCGTTTATCAAATTAGATGATGCTCGCGGACCAGGTAAGGATGATTCGGATGCTGGAGCGTCAATACTTTGTTCTTCGAGGCCTCCGACAAGCGGCGCATTGGTTCGCGGGCGAGAAGAAACGGGGGTTCCAAAAAAGTGACTGTATCTAGTGGATATGGTTTTGTTTGTGAGGAGCCTCTTTGGCGCACGTTTGAGGAAACGGAGTGTTCCGTTCTTTTCATTACCATCTAGAGCCTGCATATCGCCCGATGGTCTTCGCACAGACTGTACGTTACTGAGCTCTGGTACGTGAAGTGTGACCCCGTGACCCCGAACCACAACACTTGCCCGAATTGGCATCCGATTCGTCGCAGAAGGGCTGGCATACACGAATGAACTGACCAGACCATTGGCACGGGATTGCACCGGACGGTTTGCTTGTTGCCAAGTCGGTAATAGAGCAGAGCCCATTTGCAAATATTCCCGGGTACCACGCGGACCAAATCGTTGCAATTGGTCAATGCATCTCTTCCGTACTAGGTGATCTAACAGATGTGTCAAAGAGGCTTTGGGCAGGCAGCCTAAACACACCTGTGGAAGATCGGCCAAATAGCTCGGTAATAACTGAAAGGTTGTATAGACGTGGGTACAGGGAGCAGAGGTCAAATCGTTACGTTATCAGAGATAATATATTGGTGACACATTTTAAATGTTTTATGCCATATTGGTTTCTAGTACTTGCAATCAGGTTATTTTATGCAATAGTCTGGTTTCATGGGTATTGTAGATGTAACCAACTCCAAATTCAGTTTCAGTTTTCAGTTTTTTACAACCATTAACCATGCACTTTCGTGCGCCGGTTTTGGTTGCTGTCTTTTGGTTGCCCATTTGGATAAAAGAGCGAAATGAAGATTGGAATGTCAAAGCAAATTCAAGCGGAAGATGGGGAATTCATAAAGAGTGGTGTTAGGAAAATAACGAGTGGATGCACGAGCGCCATTGTTTGCGACACCCAGCCATATCACTTCAAATTATGAGGATTCGAAGCACAAAAAGCTGCTGCTGATCAATTCAATTCATTTTTCAAAACGGAAATTAGTAGCCCGAGAATTCTACGTGCTGCTCGAATAATACTGTTACCGACGTATCACGGAAAGCTTCTATATATACAAGGTCTAACAAGGTCTAAAAGACCAACTCGGCCGGTGCTTGACGTGAAAATCTCTACCCGCCTCAGCGAATTTCGTAAGTCAAGGAAGCCTAGTCGGTGACATGCGTATCACACACACAAGCACACGTGTATATACTTAGCAATGGCTTGTGAATGAGCACTATACCGAAGGGAAAAGAATGAAAATAGGAGGAACTAGAGTGGGATTTAACTGCTACTTTCTCACTTATTGTGCATTTGTCAATATTGTAACAGCCTCTGAAAATGTGTAGCCGTCCACTAAAAACTTTACAACTGATTTGGCACAGTTCAGTTCAGTTCTCGGCGGCCTAGACTAGCTGTGACTAACACCACATTATGTATTCGACTGATGAGATAACACTGCTGCCAGGCAAAAGTCTTTGATCGATGATAGGGCATGTCCCTGCCGCTATGACCTCACATTTCTTATAGACAATACAATGAATCTGTTTCCTGTTGATTTCATACACGCAGTAATATTGTTTCTCATCACTCATGATTTCGTACAATAGAGTGAGTTGTAGCATAAGAGTTAGCTCGTTATTTTGTTCACGATCCACCATTTTGTGACTGTTGGAGCACAATGCTGCCGTCTAAAATAATGAAATAAAGATAAAGTCGATACTATTTATGTGAAGTGTGCATGAGGCTATTAAAATGACTCTGTCATGAAAGAATCACATTGGTCAATATTTGAGCGGTGATGATCCATACTGCAGTATCACCGTGACTGATCTACGATGTCAACGTTAAAAAAGGAAAAGAAATGGAATAGAATGAATAAACCAATGATAACTGATTACTGAGAGCATCAAGGATCATGCTTTTGTGTGTCGCCATGCAATTCTGATACGTGTACGCATACGGGATTTCAACAAGCCAACTGGGTGGTGTTCACACCACTGAATTCTATTCAAAGCCGTCTATCTCAGTGTCTCTCGTTAACGACAACCCTGCTCTCTTGAGTCTTAACCGAAAAGAGCATCAACGGAAGCTAATTCTACAGATAATCCGCCATACCCCAGANTATCCAACATGTGTACAGGAAACGCAGAACCGGAGGATGGGCATGCTCTAGTAAATAATAATAACTGTCTTTATTCTTCCTTCTTCATTCATTGATTATACAACTAGACAGTCAACATTCAGGAAGAGGGGCTGCGGCCATACAAAATCTAACCATTTAGCCACTACCGCAAAATAGATGGATGATCAGAGGTCAATTTGAAAATGTAAAGCTGAAGACCATATATATATATATATATATATATATATATATCACATACGTCTGACGCCAAACTGTGTGCATGAAGACCGTACCTAACACAGCACAGTTTGTAGCTCCAAGTTAGTTGCATATAACCAAATTGTGGATCTCTGTATATCTCTGCTCTTTTTTCATCCGCCCACTGATTTTGAGATTCCGCAGCTTTTTTGGTAAACCGTGGTGAGTTGTTAAGGTAGATTGAAAACAGATAGGCTCTATTCATGGACTTAAGAGAAAGCACCTTCAGTTTGAGGGGCAATATAAGAGCCACAACTCGTTTGATTCCATTCAAATCCTGATCTGTATGGCTAAATGTGACCTACATTTTAGAACACTTTCAAAGCAAAACACCTTCCCATATCATACCGCTGCACGAAGGTGCACGGTTAATGGTTGTACAAACTGAACTGGACTGGTTAACCAAATTAAATGCATGCAAATAATGTTTTTCGTGTAAAATAATAAAACGAATAGAAATATCGTGGATTAAAATAATAAGTGCTCGTTATTAAATTTTCTAATGCGTTAAAGCAGAATAAGTGGAAGTGGTTTCAGTCTCGGTTCCTGAAAAGTTGCAAGAAAGTAGAAAGAAAACATTGGATGTTAGTGAGTGGTTAATGGTTGTGAAAACTGAGATAGTTGTGCTCACAGGTATGAACTCTGCCCCCGTCAACCGAGCACTCAAGCTGGGAAGCGCTACTTTCTCCTAATTGGTGGCCACATTCATGCAATTGGGCCCCGTAACTATGAGTGAACAGTAGGTGCATATGTGATGATGCGGTTCACCGTACTGCTGTTTATCAAGCATTAGTGTATAGTCAAAATTAAGAAAAAGGATCTAACGTCCCAATACAAGTAGTTTCATAACTAGCCTTTGTTTTAGTTGACGAATCTAATCTAAAATTAATTTGGTTCCATCAAAGCAGTTCAAATAAATACTCTCAAACACTGATAAATACAGTAACTAGTAGATTGCTTCATTTGCGTTCAACCGGTGGGTTTCACAACTGTGTTCTATGGAGTTCTGATTCAGAATAATAATTTTCGGTAACCCACCTGATCAACTATACCTTTTCAGTCGAAGATATCCGAAATCCAATTTAAGATGTCGTAGTATGAATTTAAGATGTCGGAGTAACAACTTAAAATGTCATGTTGCTAGGTTTTCACTCTGTACTGTGCAAGGTATTATCCACATAGCAACGTGACATCTGAAACTGATACTCGGACATCTTAAATTCGTATTGTGACATGTTAAATTGTATTTCGGACATCTTAAACTGAAAAAGGTATAGTGTACGCAAAATTAACAAAATTTTGTGAGGGTATTGTAAAAAGTAATATTCAAGTAGCAAGAGCAGCTGTGAGCTTAAGCAGGCAGAGTAAACAAAGGAAAGTCACTACCTACGAAGCCTGATCCATTGTCGATTAGGCTGACCTCAAAGACTGATTACTTCGCATCGTGGCGAGCAATTCATCCTCAGTTCATGAAACGAATTTTCTAAGAACCGGGTTTTCGTGAAAAAGCTTACGATTAATGGTATCTGGATCTGGTTGTAGGCCAACGTGAAAAGAACTTTCTGGATGGCTCAAGTAATCAATTCCAGTTCCACTGAAGAGAGGTTTTCTAATCGCCTTGTATCAAATATTGGTTGAACAAGTCAAATGAAGGTCACATCCTTGTTAGTTTACTTTTTATCAAAAAGATAATATTAACAAGGACTGTTCAGATGCTGACGGAAAAATTATGTATGGATAAAGCTGAAACAAAAATCTGCATTTATAAGAACGAAAAGAAGGTGGCACGGGCAAAACGCTCGCTAATGGGTTTAGAGTCCATGCGCCCCAAAATATCAGAACAACCAGGTATTTAGCAAATTTTACAGACGACACAAGAGGTTCCACCTGTGTAAGATCTGGGAAATTCCTTTATAACTGAGCCTAAAAATGATAGCAGTGACCGATCAGTTATGTGAGTTATGTCAAATGGGAATAAAAAGGGTAGTAGAGTAGGAGGATCGCATTCATTCTAAGGTGCTATGGGTACAGAAATTTATTCAGGAATGTCTAGTGTTTGCTCTAACCTGCGCCCCAATATTCTGAACATTTATGTTCTCACTGAAATATCTATAAGGAAATATGCTTTTAGAAAATCGTAATTCTTCTGATTTTAAATTATAGGATGTACATAGTTTGAACAAACTATACAAGGTAATACATTTGTCTCAGAAAAAAACTTACATCTTTCGGTCGAAATTTCTGATTTCCGAAACTCAGCGATTTGTTTAGCACATACGTGTCCGGAATCCACCTGTTCAATAATTCTGAGACTGTGCGCATGTGTTGTGCTTGGCGATTCAAAGCTATTTTACTTTGCGACTGGTCGTCATTCAGCTGTTGTGAAACACACCAAGCCAATTTTCTCAATCGAGGCCGACTGCGTCTGAGTCTTCGTGGTTTGTTCGACCAGGAAAGTTGACACCGACCGGGTTTGCCATACAGTGCTTGCAAACGATGCTCGATCAGCCGAGTTGAATGATCCCATTCGATCATTTTGTTGTGTATTAGGCATCGTTCTCCCGACTCACAAGTCATGCCTAAGTTCAATTCAGTGTTATGTGGGCCTGTTCCAGGGGCATCGATCTACTACACCAAATAATCCCGACCGCTTAAATATTGACCAGTCAGGAGGGTCACGTGAAGACAGTAGTAGACATAGGTCGGTTTATTGACTGTTTCAGAGGAGCTTGTATCGACTGAAACCATTTGATTCACACATGCAAACAGATCGGCTGCACTAAGTGCAAAACTCGCAGCGACCAACAACAGACGTTGGATAACAAAATTGGAAATTTTACCCCTGTGTTGTCAGCAGGCTTGATCCTAATGTCTAATCAGTGGGGCAATTTTGGTTTCTTTTGTTGCAAAATCGCTGCCTAACAGAAAAAAATAAATTGTGATAAAAGACCAGTTATTAGTCCAAATTATTCTGTTGAACTATATTTCTTTTCTACTACAGACAGCTGACACGCCCCAGAAGTGTGTCGACCTTGATCATATAGGATGTATTTTTCCACATGCCGAAATCAAGTGAAAAACAAAGTAACAACCATAATGAGCTTGAAAACCTGGAATTAGTATCACTGGTTTGAGAAAAATATGTTGATAAAGCCAGCACAATGATAATAGAAAGGGACTATTTGGTTGCTGGTGAGGGAACTGAGGAAAACAAGATTACAGAGGGCAGATAAAAACAATCCATGCCTGAGTAGGTGCTAAAGGACACGTATCTGTTTACAAAGAAAGTCATGAAGGGTTGGTAGCGAAGTGTCAAAACCAGAAAAGTTTCTTGGCGAAAAATCCAAATCGACAGGAATTTAACACACACATACACACAGAAGTTTGCGTTCTGGCACAGCAATCCGATCTTCTGGTGCTCACTTGTGTGGTTGCAAATAGCCACCACCTAGACGCTGTTCGGGCGGCGAACTTTGACACTGGCGGTCAATGACAGTCTTACTCGATACACAGGTAGGACAAGTCTCTAGCACTAGGTTCTCCGTTAGGTAGATTTCTCGTTGTCCGTATCTCTTCAATACCGCTGGAGGATTTGATAACCAATCTTTGTGAAGTTTGTTTGAATGTATGTGAAACGTTTCTGTAAGAGATTCTCATTGATTCCACGCATCCATTACATAGATCCCTGTCATTCCCATTCGTCAATTAGATCGCTGTGTTTCCTCTCGTCTTAATGTGTATCGTAACTCTATAGTGTCCTCTTTTTCACGCATTCTGGTTTACAACGAACTGGCATTTGCAGAAGTTTCAGTACTCAACTTCTTTTCTTCTTTCTTTCCCTCTCTACTGTGTACACGTTTAACGGAAACGTAGGCTTTACGCTTTTCGAAGTTTAAATTGCTGTTACAAATGAAATCGCGCGACAGATTTCAGGGTTTATTTCATGTAGACATTCGCTAGTTTCACAAACATAACGTGTGGTTTGGTAGGAGACTAATAATGATTTCCCCCATCAGGGCTGCTGGTCCATTGCCCGTGGACGTGATAATTTCCGAGGGGTTCGCAACATTGAGGAGAGAGCACACACGCTATCACACAAAACTTTTGAGGGGGAACATTTTCTGTGGATCTCGTCAGGTGCATACCACATAAAACGAAATACGCGCACACAAACATAAAGGTAAAAGTCAACAGAAACAGACAGTCTCTGAATAGTTCGTTCCCCGATGGGGTCAGGAGAATAAACTAAAAATCCTCCGTCTGTTTTCGTAAGCCTGGTTGAAAGTATTAAGCAACAAACGTTTTATGATTTAGGTATACTTTGTTTTCCTTGAATGCTGAATCCACGGTTTTAAATGCAATTATCTTATCAGCCCTTTGTCCCACCTCAATCAAGTGACGTACGAGGGAGTAAGGAGGTGCTCAATACAAGTGTAGGCAATTGAGAGAACCCAGACGAATTGATAAATTAAATTTGATTCAGCAAACGGCCCTAAAACAGGACTCAAAGTCTTTCTTTAGTAACTCGATCGATCCATCTGGTAGTTGAATATTCTCCATCAATAACCGCATGAACCGTTCCAGTTTTGTCTAGGCAATTTTGGGGGTTAATATAAATTCCATTCGCCTAAATATATAAAAGTCTTCAACGATGTCATTTTCAATAAACACGTACGTGAACTGAAGGTAAAAATTCATATATATATATATATATGTATATATATGCATACACTGCACCTGGCGTTTGCCTTAGTCGGGTGGATCACACCGACGCACTTGTGAGCCACACGTGAAATACATTTGTGAGTGATGAAGAATAGGGGTTGGACGGTCACCGCGTTTTATTCACGTTTTCTGATTACAATCGCCTCTTCCATGGGAGAACTTTCAATTTCATACCGTAAACGCAACAGAGATGTGCTGACTAAAGTTGAAAAGACAAGTGCAAAAAGATGGAAAAAATTACATAGCATACTGGTCAAAATTCAGCGGCATGAGTGGTGTTCACGAATCATTAATTTCCATTGTTCCATCTATGAGACTCACACTTGTTGTCGATAAAATTTATTACATTACAAAGGAATCCGAGTCTGATTGTACCGATGGATCGACAATAGTAAATTCCTCAGAGGTTGTATACCTCATGCTATCCAAATTGTACGAATATCATCTCAAGTTGTCTGGGGACCATTTCATGTTGTCTGAGCATCGTTTCGGATCGTCTCGTTGACCTCACCAGTGCTGACAGTTTCATGTACTGTTTAAGCCTCTCAGTGATATCTGCATGAACGCCATGCAGCACAGATTTCTCAACCTCTCGTTGAAACGCGGGTTTAACGANTATCATTTTTGGTCAGCTATCGATCGATGCTTAAAAAAATAAATCAAGTTGGAAAAGCTGAGCGCGGTAGAGAATAGACTGTTCAGTTTTCCTTACTCATCCCTACAAAAGATTGATTGTTAATGGCAATACGAGAAGGTTCAGATTTGCCTCAAAACGTATGCGTATTTAGGTGCGTGAGATTGAGTCAGCGAACTACACAGTTAGATATACTGACCATTTTCCAACGGTAACTGTGATTATGACACAAGCCACTACCAAATATTGTATATTTCCTTTTTTTCGATTTCACCACTATAACTCCCCCAATTCACAATTCATTTCATGTTGTCTGAGCATCGTTTCGGATCGTCTCGTTGACCTCACCAGTGCTGNACGAATATCATCTCAAGTTGTCTGGGGACCATTTCATGTTGTCTGAGCATCGTTTCGGATCGTCTCGTTGACCTCACCAGTGCTGACAGTTTCATGTACTGTTTAAGCCTCTCAGTGATATCTGCATGAACGCCATGCAGCACAGATTTCTCAACCTCTCGTTGAAACGCGGGTTTAACGAATGCGAGACGTGCCTCGGTCACACCCCAGTTCCCATGGCATACCCTTTCTCGTACGCGTAGGCGTCTGTCTGTCTGTTGTTGTTTATGTTTGGCCCTCTTTCATTGAAAATTCACATCAAACCATGCTCTGCTGACACCAATGGGTCATGAGCGATCAAAGCTTGAGCCATTGCTTACCTCTATCGCATGTCGTTGCAACACGTTCTAATAGCTGCAACTCAAGCGGTTGCAACAGAACACCAGATTATAAAGGCTCGATCAATACACGCATTATTCACATCGCTTGTTCGATATTTGTAGATTACATTCCAACTCTGTGATGCCACGACAGAATCACTTTCACGTACTGTACAATCGAAATGAACAACCCGTCAGTTACACAGAAAGGAATGAGACATATCTGTCTCAAGCCAACTGTGATTGAAGTTACGTAAGGAGGGCTGTCGAAATATGCCATAAATATACTGGTAATTACAGAACTTTATCAGAAATTCCAAGTCCAAAAATCCGAATGTTTATCAAAACGCGTATTATTGGTGCCATCTCTACATGCGAGGTAGCAAATTACTCAATCCAGCGCAGCTCATTTACGGAAGAAATGTTTCGATCGTGACTGCGGACCGTAATCCTATGGGGAGGGGGACAAACACACACAAACATAGACAGACAGACAGACGCCTACGCGTACGAGAAAGGGTATGCCATGGGAACTGGGGTGTGACCGAGGCACGTCTCGCATTCGTTAAACCCGCGTTTCAACGAGAGGTTGAGAAATCTGTGCTGCATGGCGTTCATGCAGATATCACTGAGAGGCTTAAACAGTACATGAAACTGTCAGCACTGGTGAGGTCAACGAGACGATCCGAAACGATGCTCAGACAACATGAAATGGTCCCCAGACAACTTGAGATGATATTCGTACAATTTGGATAGCATGAGGTATACAACCTCTGNGGTCGGAGAGAAATAGGCCTATGACAAATGAATCATTTGACCCGCCTGCACTATGGTGTTTTCAGAATAAACTGAGGGTATCCTTATACAAGGGCGTGTCCAAACATGAATACAGCACACTTCACCGAACAACGGTTCTGGGACTGTACCGCTTATTGACTGTCAATTACGAAAATCCCATGGTTAGAATGATGATTTCACTGACACTCTGGGAGAAGTCGGGAGTCTAAATCGACTTTTGCAACGTGCAGGACTTAGCCCACCGCTGTCATCGATTTGTAATACATGGTAGGTGATTGATTTCGGGTACCACGATCCGAGTTTCTGGTGCCAACAGCGTTGTCCGAATGCCACAAACAAAGTCCTCTTGGGAGTTTAGAAACAATTCCTAAAAACGGCCCACATAAACGCTCTCAATGCACACGTGAGAAACACTTGGGACAATAGGTTTTCGTGGAAGGGGGGGGGGGGGCNGGGGGGGCATTTCCCAAAGACTCGCAAGAGGGGGGAAAATACAAAACAATCATGAACCAAAAGGTCCAGCGGGAGATATGCACATGACTCACATTCAATCGAAAATTTCGTTGTCGTGCTCAACGTGCCTAGCGTTATAACATTATCTTAAACTTTAATTGTTAACTGTTCACGATGTAAACAGGAGCTAAACACATCACCACCGAACTGATTGAGGAGATGGAGGGGATATAACAAGTACCAACTGAGTGATTGTCGTTGTTTTTTTGTGTGTGTGCGGGATAAAGTACTTACCCTTATATCGACAGGCTTGCCCTGAACAAGCAGCGGTTGACTGCAGCCTTATTTAGATGAATTGCATTATTTGGTATCCTCTTTGAGTCACAGTATAGTGAACAAAATAGTTTGAGCTTAGTCCCATTTTCCTGCAAATTCTAAAGAACGCCTATACCTAGGTCCATAGATTTTGCTTCTCTCACGCCTATAGCGTGTGTGTATACTGATTTGGATTTTACATTAGCCCTGAAAATTTTGTTGCAGATGTGCAAAACACTTTTAGCTCATCTACTAAACACTGACGAGAAGTTACATATTTTGTGAACGATTGAAATCTATATCTAACTAGTTCATTGAGCGACGCCACGTGATATTTACTGATTGCCGTTGAATTGCAACTGAATACGGTTTACGACAACCGGGAATTCCGATATCAGATACGCATGGTTGAAAACAATTGTATGCGTGATCTGTGCTGGTTGAGCGGGTTCTCATTCATTTGACCAACACTAAATTGTAGCTATTCTTTGGAACTTCCACTTTGGCCTATCGCTGTTTGGTGTCACTCAAGACCGTGTCTGACATAAGTGACTAGTTAACGGATACTTCATGGGCAGGACATGTTATCATAAACTATCTGGGTACCACGAAACTCGTCTCCCAACCACTCTTCGTCTTTTGATCGATGGGATAATACATGGATGACAAACTCACTCAGAATTTATCAGCGAATATGGTTTCAGTAGTCATAGCCCTTCCTGAATATACACACGTACAGAAAGAAACCGGTTGGGCAAACATAGTTTATCTCTCACCAAACCTCGCGCGGCGACGGCTGACCTCGAGTGTCCATCAAATAACTTACTGCAGCCCGATAGCCTTTATAATGAAGCTCGCAGGCCTGTGCAGACAAACAAAACATGGCGTGATATGTTTCAGGTTGTGGAACTTCAGTCAAAACACCTGTTGAAGAATCCGGATTAAGAAAAAACGTGTAAAATGGAACTGTTTGAATAATATGGGTACACGATGTCTCAAGATTTGTTGAGTGCATTGGATGTCGTATTTGCAAGTGACAGGAAAGTCTTTACTTACCAGTGGAGGTTTGAAATTTGGAGTGAAAGTCAAACTTTGCAATGCCATGGCACAGAGTTTTTTTTCAGAAAATTCTAAATATTTTACCCATCACAAACTTAAATTTACGGAGAAACATATTTGCACATAAATCCGAAGGCTGTCAACGAAGCACCAATACGAATATGCCGTTTCTCAATGTTCTACTCATGAGTAGTATCAATATTCACAGGATTATCACACCAGTCACTCGGTTTTAGCCAATAATCTACGACCTGTCGGTCAGATTTGCGAACGTAATCTACGATCTACGATCAAACCAAGATTAAATATAGTTAACTGGATACAAATAAACTTGTTTAGATGTATTGAGCGGCATTTTGGGAGTAGATTTATGCAATTGATCATGTCTCCTGTATATGATTTGTTTCAATTAATGGTTGCAGTCAACTGTGGTTGAATTTTCGACAATCAACATTAGCAATAAACACTTTCGCAGTTTTTTTTATTTCAAACACTTTTACACTCAAATTTCATACGTCACTTGTGAAATAAACCAATATTTTATGTATTGCACTCGATTGTTTTTTCAATGGAGATATATAGCGTCTACCCGACTCGAGAAATGTTGACTCACACTACACCGGTGACATTATCACGCGGTTTGCGATCAGATTCACTAGGACTTAATGTGTGATATGGTTTGCTGCAGGTAAAGTGCGAAGTAATTATTTAAGACCGCACTTCCAGTCACTCTGACTGGTAAAGTTTGAAAAGCAGTGATCTCGGAGTGCAAAAATGTGAAAAATGCGAATCAAGATAAGAAATATCAACAGTCCTCTGAAGTTCGCATTTCACTGGATAGCCACCTCTAATAGTGCACCAATTTTTTATATTTTGTTTCTGAACTGAGTAGAAGTGAGTCAGATTTGAGTCAGAAATATTCAGCATTATGTGAAGATGATTCCGATAAATTGGTGACAAAATGGAATTGACATTCATGCACTTACTTTATAGATGGCAGAATAATTTACGTATCACGAGCTTACGTCGTGTTTGTAAACGCGGAATTGATAGTCAATTTGCGCGTTTTACCAAATACCAATCAGAATATCATGCCACTCAACCCATCACATGACAGTTCTGTATCAGTCTGACCGAAGTTCGAGAAGTTCGGAAATCATTTCTGAACACTTTTGAAATAATTGTTAAACATTTCGATATACTGAAAATTCCCATTGTGACATTGACTGAACAACAAGAGTAGCGAACAAGCTCGTTTTCGATAACTTCATCCTCTAGCTAATACAGTTATATACATTTAGTGAATAAACGTGCAACAAATAATGTCAGAACGAAAATGCGTTGATTGGACGACAAGGGAGTGGTGAGAAGTGGTTGGGAAAGAGGTGAAAATCAAAAAACCCAAAACCGAAAAACCAAAAAATTGTTGATCCGTGGTTTTAGAATGGGGAATCGTGAAAAGAGAGAAAGAAGAGGGAGGGGGAAGAGGGCTGAAACAGGAAGGGAGAGGTCACACACTTAGGTCAAAGGGTCATGGGTTAATTGACGTCGAGTGTCGGGTCTGGGCCAGGGTAACTGTACGTCTTTGACGAATTGTTTTTGTGAGCATAGAGTTGGTCGCAATAACCTTATTGATACCGCCTCTGCTGTCGCAAGATGGCGCTGTCGGAGGGGTTTGGGGGTACCTGGTAGATAATCTTGAACGCATCCTCAGTTATCTGATGTTCGGTATCTACGAGGTGCGCCGTGATTGCACTCGAAACGGTCCTTGTGGTTCCTTGTGGTTTCGATATACTTCTGAAATAAATTGACAAATATTATGATGATTTGAAAATCGCGAACTGAACTGGTAGAATGTTGTTCTGCACAGCATTTGTTCGTTTGAACATGTTCCTTTCAATTTGGCTCAAGTTAGAGAAATGCTTCTGAACGCAAAAGAAGTTGGAGGGAAAATACGCGGGTTTGGTGATTCATCTATGCTACAATTTTATGACTGTCTCTGTGTGAATTGCTTAGTCACGTGCGCTGTGAATTGTGGAGTTCACAAACAGGGGGGAGGGAGTGATTTAAGAATGGGAAGCGAATGTGTGGGAGAAAATCATGAAAAATAAGCGGCTGATGACTACTCCCTTTGGATCATTTCCGTACAAACCCCTCATCAGTTTGTTCGGCAAAGATGAATAAGCACATTTATGGCTAATCTGGAGACCAAAAATTCCAGACACACACCGGGATACGAAAAACGGGCATACCGTAGTTCGGATTTTGGAAAACTGTGAGGTTCACACGAAAAGCCCCGGGTGCTACTGAATTGTTTCTGCAGCAGGATTTCAATGATTTCTTATGAAAAATAAATATCGAGTGAAATATCTGCTAAGAATGGATAGAAACATTTCGAGATGTGCTTTTCTCCACTGGAAAAGACGAGAAATTACAATTTGTATTCATTAAAACTGGTAACTAGTGAACTGGTTCAGTGTGTTCTCAGCAATAAATTCTTGACACTAAAACGTCATTTGACTACGCATAACTTCAATGGAAGTATCGGAATAGTTGAGTGTGTTAAGCAAGATTCATTGGTTGGTAAATTTACCAGCTTCCGTCTATAATTATGAGCTGCATCGGTTCAGAGAATCTAGTAAATAATTGAGGTAAGCTTCAAGGTACCGATCTATCTTGATATCTCTCTTTTGTTTTCATTAGTGATCTTTCCGTCCGACACCCTGCACACAGCCAAACGAATGCTAAAAACGTCGTTTTGGTCAGACAACTTGTGGTGATCAAGGCCTATGAGATGACGCCTACCCTGGAGCGGTGCATTACAGTTTTGGGACACCTGTGATCAATCAAATTTCAAAGGTGACGTCAACAACGCGCGCACTTGTCACTGCTTCTGATTACGGACCATAGGTAGATCGTACCAGCCAATCAGAGACCGTGCGGCCCAGACAGAAGCAAAACTTTGCAAGCAATACTGGAAAGCGTTTGGTAGAAGGCCGGATAATTATTATTTCTTCCAATAAATGAACTACGACTCCGGTGGCCCTTTTTTGTGTCTCGGTTACGAGGAATATTGCGTTCTAGTGCCAGTGAGGTCCAGTGCTTATGTGATCCACTCTGTGATTGCAAATCCTTCATTCGTATTCTGTGATCCGTAATGTGCGGTTTGTGTCCCGAATTCAGTGCGCATTACTACTACTATTATTACAATCATTACAGTCATCGTCCAAACTGGGGATCAAATTCTGGACCATAGGGATAGAACACAAGCATACCAATGGAATCGCTTGTCAACTAAGTTCTACAACTTTATTTTGGCCTTTATTAAGAAAATGTATCCCTATGGATCTTATAACAAGGCTGCTTTGGATTCTCTCAAAATTCTATCCTATATTTGTTTGGTTAGTAAATTCGGGTTTTACAGCATCGTTTTTCAATAAGTGTCTGTTTGGTGACCAAACCTAGAACATGTTACGTCAACGTAAAAATTGCGTGATGAACAATAAAAGCTAGATGTACTTGAATCAGTTGATATTTAATTAACGTTTGCGAAGTGATACTGCTCGTAGTCAAGTAAAACATTTGTTCGTCCGATGCAGTAAATGTCTCATTGAATCAGTAATTCAGTTACCGTGAAAGTGGAGATTCACTTTTATGAAATTTATTTTGCCGGCTATAAAGATCATCATTGAACAGAAGGGGGGAGGTAAAATACAGGTGAATTCAAAGAAAAGTGTACAGTTTGATTATAGTTCAGTAGAGACTCGCGGTCCGTCCAAGTGCAGTGAGAACAGTTTTGTTATGGAATATTGTTTATAACACAATTCCGAAGTCAAACAATTGTTATTCAGTGATTTATAATCTTTAAACTGCCCTATTTCCTTTTTTGACATGATCTTATGAATGTGCGTTTGCAGCCGAATGAGAGCACGCAAAATCGATGACCAATATCAATTCTGTCTACCTTATCTTGTGTTGATGAAATTTACAGTCTTGCCTGTACAGACCATGCAAAGTTTTCACATTTAACTCGCAGTTACTTGTGAGTAGTAATGTGGGACAATTAATATTGATTTGAACTCTATACTTTAGATTTCGTCTTCACTCACAATCTTCACTGCATTCAGTCAACCAAACAATCAGAAGCACTAGAATCGAGTTTCCCTGTCCTTAGAGCTCATCATTAGTGCACAACCACCGTCTTCCATCCGGGCTTTGAACTGCGGACTCGCATGTCAGCAATGTGCCAACCAGCTCATACAAGGGCTGAACCGAATTGCCAACTCATGTTTGTTCAGGTGTCGTCTCCAGTGATAGTCAGTCAGTTCAATGTTGGCCCGAACCAAGTCTAGTGCTTCCTAGTGTATGGTTGATTAGAAGAACTGAGGTTAGTGCGCGAGGGCGAGGTCTGAAGGGTGGTCAGTTACAATCAATATAAGGTTTTGTTGGCAGTGGGGAAATTTTCAAGCTCGGTCGGAAGGTCATTTCGAATGTGGAGATGGAAGGGGAGGTAAACTCTCAGCTTACAAGCAACTAGTTTGCGGTTTGTGAGAACTTTAACTAAATTTGGAACAATGTAATGCTTTTGAGCCTTTCTATTTTAATCACAAGAACCGATGGGTGAGGGGAAATAGGTTGACTCAGGTCAGGGCAAAAGAGGTATCAAAACCGGAATGAGATTTTACACCGCAGTATATGACTGCTCAGTGACAAATTAAGATTACTTTTCCTTCTGCCGTTCAAAGAATCCATTCGCGTGTGGGAAGGCAATTTATGGGTAGGAAGAAATTATTTGTAAATTTCCTCTGTGAACTTTCACACACTGACGCGAGTGAAAATTCTTCTTGCCTATTTAGTATTCAAAGTCCGTACAAGTTCTCTGTCTGGGATGATTCAAGTCAAATATGCGCTCTCTGGGAACTGGAATATAACAATCCATGTTTTGACATAATGAAATGGTGGGGAACGCAGTGCAACAGATGGTCAAAATTGGCTATCGGGGTTCCCACAAGCTAGTGCTGTTAAAATCTGTGGGCATTTACAAATGTACATTTCTACAAATTCCCATGCCACTGAAGAAGCACTCATCAATAGGATTTTCTCCTGAGAAAGGAAAACGGAAATAGATCTAAAACTTCTTCCATGGTTTTTGATCAAAAACTCTATTCAAAGTGAAGCAAATATTTGTAGAATCTCTAACTCCTCCGGCCCATGATTAAAGAAACACTTCAGGATAAGAATACATTGCTTCTAATAAATTGATTACTCAAAAGTAAACTGTATTGCCTTCAGACTATGGTGTTATAGATGCAAGCTGTACGTGTTTTCCACTGCTTTCTGACAGCTAATCCCGAAATCCACCGGTCTACAGCAGTTTGCTTGAAGAGTGACCGAATGAAAAAGCGTTCGTATTGTCAACGTTTACACACGAAGAACGGCCCCCGTGGTAGTAAGTTGCAACAAAAACTTGAGTTCACCGGTACTTTCTCCGTACCACAGTACCTCAATAAACGTCTACAACCACAAGTCTTCTGGTTTAATCAGCTGTAACTTGGTTGTGTTGCGAGCTCGGGGTTCCGTTCTGAAGCCGGTCGTAGTAGACGTCTCTTCAGATAAATCAAGTTGGCATATATCAATCGAGCTTTCTGTTTGCATTTCGACACTCCATCCGTGAGGTGTCCACCGAGTGAGATATATCAGCCCAACATCAAAAATTGTCCTATTGCTCTTTTACGTCCCCAGTTAAAGTGAGGCTGGGTGTTGGACCAACCCAGTCTTGTAGTAACATTTTACACACATCTAAGGTGCAAAAACGATACCAAACATGGTTACACCAGAACTTAAACTACTCCGAAAAGCTTGCAACTTACCTGGATCTTTACTTGCTTATATTCTCCGGGTCGGACTGACTACCATTTGGGATTAAATCGATGACACTATCCTCGCACGAGGATAGGGCTGTTTCAAAAATCAAATGAATAAAGTAGTTAAATAGAAAAGGAGTGAGAACAACCCTCACGAACATAACTTTCTGCGGTGAATTCNAATTCAGATGAAAAACTGCCGTTAGCTCGGACTGGCCCTCGACTATTAGTGCAAGGAGGCCGCTAAATTGAAAAAAATACTTCTCGGGCACATCCTTAAAGGAGAGGCAATCACAGGGTATGGAAGGGTCGACTGAATCGAAAGCGGCTTTCAGATCGAGGAAGACAAGAATGGTGGGTCTACGAAAGGAATATCCGTGTTCTAGAATTTGAAGAAGAGTGAAAATGTGATCTATATTGCATTGATTGAGTCTAACACCAGCCTCACGCGTACACTGCTCGCATGCATGAATCCATAAAGAAGTTCTGAGTTAAATCAATTACCCTGAAGTTTTCCCAAGACAATCTGTCACCCTTTTTGTAAACCGCTAATATGACCGACTCACACCATTTAGTTTGAACTCGTTCTCTCTCCCATACTGAGCCCAAGGGTTTCGTCAACTCCAAATTCATGACTGAACCTCTATCCGTAAATTTGATGGAAGTAGCTGATATGGGCCGGGAAGCCGGTAGCTTTTGAGATAACTGATTTCCTGGGTAACTTACATTTTGGATGGAAGACCGATATCGACTGGCAGTGGATGCCCAGTTGAAGCAGACATTGAGAGGTCTAGTGTCCACGGGGACCAGCTGACATGTGCCCTAAAATGTTCTAATCATTGTGCATTTCTGATGATGAATCGCGCACCTTCAGACACCTTATAATACATTACTCACGCTTACTTCACTTGAACGCGTACTCCTAATTAGGCGAAAAAGATTGCGGGTATTACCAATAGCAGCAGCTGTCTAAATCTTCCTATACGTTCCTATCCGCCACATCTCGCGGTCATTCCTCACGCTCTTGTTCAGCTGGTGTTTAAGAGATTTCACACTTTCGTATTTGGCATCAGGAGGAATCGTTCTGTAGGCATCTATCAAAGATACCAAGGTTGATGATATCCTTTGGTTGGGTTTTGATCGTGCGCCAGAACTCGCCGTTGTTTTGATTGATATTTAGACAGTTTCATTGATCGAAGTCTAGTGTTCATTGAGTCCTTCGGCGCTTGATTGAACTGACAGACGATCTGAGAGCTCCACGTCGAAGGTCAATTTGCAAATATCACTAACATTTTAATATGGGCAACGGTTTCCAGTGGCGCTCTTGCAGTTATCTACCAGGCTTAGGGAAAATCGAACTCGCAACAAAGCAAGGTCTTTGTCCACGGTCGTCGACCAGTGAGAGTGGATGCAATTGTGGATTNCGGTAGCTGATGGCGACGTGGTCGTTTTGATTTCATCGTTGTGAAAGGGCACGGGGTTTCCAGATGAGGTGGTGGCAGAAATTGGTGCTCGATGGACACAATCCGTGGTCCACGCGGAGTTGAAGTAGGCAATTATCGTTTCCGTCCGGTTGGCCAGGATTGCATGCGAGCTGCATAGGCACCCTTTCGATTCACCCAGTGATCCCAATTGAGCATTGAAGTCTCCAGCAACTACCACGATGTATGTTGATTGAGCACTTTGGAGCAGTTGAGAAAGAGTTTTGTACAATTCATCCTTGATTCCAGGTGAACTGCAGTCAGTTGTTGCATAAATGGGCGCGAGGAATAAGCACCAGCTATTGGTTCTATATTTGTTGACCCGTACTAAACCATCGAAATGTATGACGCACACACTGGAATCCAGCCGAGAAGCGAGCGCTCAATCTCGGAATTTAGCACAATCCCAGCACCAGCAACACAGTAAGTTTTGGAGTCCAAATCACTGGACCGTGAAGCGTGAGGATGAGGTTGAATCTGGAGATCGCAAAGAGATAATTGTGATGAGGTTTTGAATGAGTGTTTCGGAGAAACGGCTTCCGCCTAAATTTAAAGTTTCAAGGGTTCCAGCTTATGAAGATTGTTGGTCGATCTGATAGAGTGTGCGGACATTGAGTGCAACCAAATGAAATGGAGATTTCGACCGTATCAACTCTATGGCTTTCTTTTTTAGTCTCACTGGTTAACCGCTGAGTGATATCCCATAAGTGGCGCACCTTGAACGATTCAAGAGTGTAAGGAAGTATTAGATAATTGAGAAATAGGGTTTTCCAAGTGCCCCTCTGAGAGTTTAGGGTACGACATAATTCGCGTTAGGTCATAACGACGAAGGGATTTTCTGTGTAAACCCTCACCGAATTTTCGGTCTGATATTCGGGATCAGCCCTTAGTCTCACGCACTCAGGACAGGACAGCATTGCCTTGTGCTACGTACGCATTTGTCTATCAGTTCCCATTGATCGTCCAATCATGTGACACAGCTGTTCATGACAGACACTCATCCTATCCGTTTTGTCCATATGCCAGCTTGACCTAATTGTCGGTCATCGTCTAATCGATTGATGTACTCTCACGACCATTCATTAAATCGTTAACCCGATTCCGGGCCGCACGCTGTCATGTGTGTTCCGATTTTCTGTGTTGGGTTATGGGCCCTAAATTACGGTGCATAGAGTGGC
>UZAN01040291.1:0-16196 GCA_900618425.1 Echinostoma caproni
GAGGAATAATTCTTCATGCCGCGCTTCCCTAAGAAATATAAAGTGAATGAGTTTCCTTTTCATCTTAAAGGACGTCTTCTGTCCGTACGACGTTTAGTTGAGATCGTCTCAACAGTTATTTTAGACAGACGACAGTGATATGATTATCAATTAATTAAACATGACAGTCCGCTTATCTAAGAGGTTGCAAATGTGCTTGTGTTAATCGGAACGTGTTGTTAATGCATTCCTTACCACTGAAAGGCCTCGGATCCATTTTGACTGGTGTTTAGTCCTTCGTTAGGAACAACCCAACATGAATGTGCGATTATTGTGCCAGGGCTTGAATCCAGACAGAATGGTTTAACAAGATACCCGAAAGAATTATCGCAATCTCTATGTATTCGGTGCATTATTTGCATGTGATTATCTTTAATTTTCAGCGGAATGAGACACACTGATACACAAAGAGGCAATTAGGATATTGCAACTAATTGGACCATCCTACCAAGTGAACCATAGTTAACATATATTTAATTAATTTGGCTGTTTTAGAGCTTTACACCATTCGAAAATGATCAGTTGTTTTCAAACGCAAGATGCGAGGCTAATTCTCATCTACTTTACTTCATGTAGCACGAAAACCTCTCGGGAACAGGATTACTCATGATGTTATGTATTTCATTTGAGGTTGTTTCAATGCAACCATTGAAGTAGAAGGGTATACTGTTTTTTTAAAGCAAATTGTCCCGTGAACCTAACAAAACATGTCAGGATGAGTCACTGTACAAACCTTAAAGTGATATCTGGATGATCAGCATTAGGCACAAATTTCTACACCTCTTGTTGAAGCGCGAGCGGATAGGGTGTTGTGATCTACCTCGGTCACAAACGAACCAAATCCGACGGCATATCTCGCATTCAGAAGTACACATTTATGTGCCTGTGTGTATGCATGTGTTTGTTCATCATCGCTCTGAACAATCAAGTCGAGTCATGCTGCGCTGGTACCAAAAAGTATTTACCTCATTGTTATCCAGATTTGCATTCAGTTTTTCTACATTCTACGGATCATATTTGATTTCTATGTTACCACTATGGAATAACTAACAAAATTAGACCTTTCCAATCAAAACACATTATATAAATCAGGGAAATAACACGGGGATGCAATTAAGTAAGGGTTTAATTTAAGCAATGTGGGAGTCGAAAAGTTGGGAGGGGGAGAGGGAGATGTTTGAAAACTGACGGCATAGTTGTCGAAGGAGAGCCTACATTGTAAAATCAAAAGGATCAACAGTGGAGACAGAACAGATTTACCCCTCTTTGCCCTTCCAGAGTGGCTATGTTGAGGACAATGAGTGAACGACTGAGGAGTGCAGTAGAAAATAGTCATTTCTCAAGGCAATAGTGCATAACCTACTCCTCCAAATCAGTTCTTCCATTACAGATGAAGGACAGGCTACCTTCGGAATTGACCTTTTTTATGTCTACCAGTTTACTTGCTCTTGTGGCGCTAGTTACGTGGGTCACAGCACCAGACACCTGGTTGATCGAATGAGAGAACGCCGTCCAGCTTAGCTCAGTCGGGGACTGCGAGTGCAGTTGCTATACCTTTCTTTGCTCGAGACGAATCACGAATGTGTGGGATTCGTTCCGCCCAATCTATTAACTAACGGGGATCTCGTCTAAGGATGTGGAAGCATGACTGATTTCTACGGCAGAGGAGATAGCAAGTGGTATAAACACTCCCCCCTGAAATTTATTACCTTCCCGTGTCCATATATCTGAAGCTACCTAGAGGTTATTCTAACCCCGGAATGTGCACCTTCTAGTGTGGGAAAATAACTTTGATATTCAAATGGCTCAAAATCCTGATGGAACGCGTTGGCTTATCCGGGGAACTTGTGACAGGTAATGATCTAGGGTTTAGCAGTATAGTTTTGACATTTACTTTTTATGAAAATATCAGGCACTCATGGACGGTTTCTTATAATCCAGCAGTGTAGAGGATAGTCGAGTGTTTGAACCAAATAATAAAAGAGACCATACAAACCATGCAGAAAGAGGGAATCCATTGTGAGGGTCCTCTTTCGGCGAGTCAACAAACGTCCGCTGAGCTAATATGCGTTTGATGGATTAAGACAACGAAATTTAATGACCATTTTGGACGAGACAGAAAGAACCAAAGCATCTTCAAAGAGGTTTCAAGTACCGAGCTTCATATAATTTTGCTCTGAAACGACAAAAGTGGGGCAGAATGTACGTTTGTTATTCACAACGGAAAGAGTAGGCATGAATTAACAGCGACTACCAAAAGCAACAACGTTTGCACATCACGCGCTTAAACATGAGGACGTGGTTAAAAAGTGAACACAAGCGGATTCTCTGCTTCGCTCAAGAAAATGGAACCAAAAGAATTGCCACTGTGCAAGATCAAACATATAGCAACATAGAAGAACATTAAAGAAAGCATGTAGAAGGTCAAAACTAGTTGGGTTTCCTTGACAACGAAGACCAGTATATTTCTTAGAATCACAAGACAGTCTTGATCATAGTAGCATGCATAATTTCATCGTCATTTGTTATTTTTCATGTGAAATAATGACCTTTTCCCAGAAACACTTATTTAGGGAAGGGTAGATGATGTTGTGTTGTGGTTTGAAGCACTAGCTTATAGCATTAACGGTTGACCGGACGGTATAGACCGCTACCACAAGCGTGTCACGCTGCCTTGCTCCATACTGAAATCTATTCCATTCAGCCAATTCGATTTCTGCATTGAACTATCTTTTATCATTAACTCATTCCTTGCTTGACTACCCTGCCTAAACATCCTACTTCACCGCTCGCTCTGCATTTGTAACGACTGAACTTGCATTTTGTCCGTCGTCCACTTTGTAGACGTTTTTGAAGTAATTCCCAATGCCATACATTTATCTGATTCCGGCGACTGGGAATGTTCCTTCAGGGTCCTCCAACCTGCCTATCGATAACCTTAGCATAGTTTTCTGTTGCCCGTAGCAGTCGGAGTTTGGGTAAATTAACAAGTAATTTCTGGGAACTTTCAATTTGAACTCCAACTTCGACCGAATGGATCAGGGTCCTGTAGCTATTCCAGGTACAATTAACTGCTGTTCAAACTTGTTGAACAGTAAGTTTATTGTACTACACACAAACGATGTGCATTCAAGAGACTTGCTCGATTTTCCCCGTTCATATGACCAATACAAGCCAGTTTTCTTTGACGACGTACAAGGCTTTCAGCCCAACTATAATTTATCCGGTACACGAATGATAACAAATAGTATTCACTAACCTGTATATCCGTTCGTTAACTGGACAATATGAGCACCTGGCAAGGGCATTTCATCCTTACATAGTGAAGTAAAATGGAAATGCTTTCCTTATCCTTGGTGTTGTGAGATGATATGAATTCCCGTGTGCCCAACAATATGGGATCCATTCATTTGTGAAAAAATGAAACTAGTGAATGTCATATGCACCTTGGTGTGATGGCTAAGACAACTGTGAATACCTGTGAGTNNNNCTGTGAGTTGTGGTGACATTACAGTGGATTCATCACAACCGTATGCATAGAAGCTTTACATGAACGTACTTTGAGCTTGTTACAAACATTTTATTTGGAATTATGCGGTAAAAACTCAACAACTGTGACTCATGTTCCCGTTTCTATGTACCCAGTAATCAACATCGGTGATGTTGTTTTGGAGTAGTCGCACATGGCATTAACGTTTTAGAAAACAACGTACCCGTAATAAACCTCAGTTCCCTCAGGCAAAGCAGTCATCTTAATCACGGCATACTAATGGATAAAAATCCAACGTGAAATAACCCCAAAGGAATGTGGTTCACTAAATTAAATTTCGAAAACTGAAACATTATTCAGAGTAGATTATTGGGATATACATTAAATATCGGAAACGGTTTCAAAAACACCCGACTTCAGTTTACTGGTGAATACGGAGGTTTGCTTCAGGTACCACGAATTGCAATGGGCTAAGATAGTGGCATTCCAGGTTTTATATAGACTACTGAGATGTTGCACTTAATTTCATAATAGCATATTAGGTGATTTCCCTTCAATCCAGCTTCACAAACCAACAGTTTATTCGGTCTGACAGCCATTTGCACTTCCCGGCGTTAGTTTGCTCCCCACGTCTTCCAGATAACTTTAATTTGAAGATAATTTTTTTGAAATTTTTAATTACCAGGTCATCAAATTAACTGTCTCTCTTTTCTCAAAAGTGCATTAACCATATTAAAGTAATACCTGAACTATTCGAACCTTCTTGTGAATTGACATAAGAAGATTTAGGCGATGAAATCGAAAGCGCTCATGCAACTAAAGATTTCAATTTCTTGCTACTTTCGTTGTTTCCTGTTTGCATGTATCATTCGTCTATCCACGATTTATTGCGAGACCTGTAAAGGTTGGATTAAATTATTTAACGTAGACCGAAGCGTCCAAATACAAATCGAACAAGAGCTTAAACACACAAAGTGTAACAGCTTTTTTCTAGATTGTTTAATAGTGAATGTCATGCAAACTGTTAGTGGTTTCGTGTTTGGAAAAAGCGACGAGCCAAGACAGACCCCAGGTGTTGTGATTTGTGTCCTCTACAGATGTTGTCTCGTTACCCAAATCAAAGGTCTTTCGGCTCAAGGTGAAAACCGCTTTTTGACATTTTGCTTGGTTAGAACTATTCTCCAGAATACTTTCCGGAAGCGCAACACTTCAATTATCCTGAATTGAGGTTGCACGTAAGTTAGTGAATTGCTGTGAAAATGTGAATACATGACATCGGGTGCAGTAGCTGTAATCGATGTAAATCCACCATTAAATCACTTCGGTCGTTTCACTTTGTTTTGGCCTGTATATTGCGGCAAAGAGAAAGATTTGTAGTTTTTCCCTAAATGATTGGCTGCAAATGAATGAAACTGAACTGACGATGACTGGAACGACCTTTCCCATTATACGGAAGCTTTCACAAGAAAAAGAACAAAAAGTCGTCATTTGAAGCAAATGAAGCTTGGGCCCTCTCATTCCAAGATGAACTCGAACCTTTTTTGTCTCGATATAATTTAGAATGAATGCCACAGACATCAAAGTCAAAGTCAAAGTTTATTATGGGAAATACTTATAAGCGGTTGCTTTTCCAATCCCATAGGGTTTAGCACAGATGAATCGATTCAGTTCATACAAAGTAGATGAATGTCACAATTTCTCCTTGTTTCGTGCACTTCTACGGGTGTTGAAATTTAAGACTTTTCAAAGCTTTATCCAGTATGTGCTTGAATGAATCAATTGTGGGAGCAGAAACAAATTGTAGTGGTAGAGAATTCCACGTAATGCACACTGAGGGCAAATGAATAACGCCGGCATTCTAGTGGGCATTTTTGGAGCACTAATTTGAGTGAGTGTCGTCTTAGGTATGTGCTGGAGGACAAGGAAAAGAGTAAACAACATGGGTGTTCTGGGTTCTGCAGTTTTTGATATTCCAAGATCAAGTCTCCCGAATGTGGCGATACTGTGTTGAACACAACACAGTGATTCCAGTCCTTCCTCATAACTCTTGGAATGCAGTCCCTTGATCATTTTAGTGGTCATTCTTTGTGGACTTTCCAGAATCTTCCGATCGCGTTGCAGCCATGGATTCCATGCTTGAATGGCATACTTTATGTGGGGTCGAATGTATGCTGATAACAATCGTGGGAATCGCGTAGGTTCAAATTTGCCAAATACTCGTTTTAGCAAACCAACATGTCTTACAGCAGTGGACGACGCCCGGGAGCAGTTTAAAGAACAGCTTAGGTCGTCTTGAACAAGAACGCCGAGATCCTTCGCATTGGAGACATAGAGAAGTTGTTGATCTCCCAGGAAATATGGAAACCGAGTTTTGTGTCGAAGGGATACGATCGTATATTTTGATGCAATAAATTCCATGTCATTTTGGATCTACCATTGATAGGCAGCATCACGTGTTCTTTGGAGTTCTAGCGAGTCCTTTGGTTTTGGCCCCGCTTTCCATATTGTCTGCAAAAAATATTGTTGATGGCCTCAGAATGTCCGTTAGGTCGTTGATAAAAACAAGGAAAAGTTGAGCACCCAGCACGGACCTGTGGAACTCTTTGTGCTGTGCTGATGGGATCAGAAAGTGACCCAGAAACTCGAAATGCGTCAAAGAAATTCTTCTATTCAACCCAGTACAAGTCCCCGAATTCCCTATTTGTGTAGTTTCCTCAGCAGTATTTTGTGGTTCACTCGGTCGAATGCTTTATAGAAGTCAAGGTACACGACGTCCACTGCATCACCGTGATCCGCTGCTTTTGTCCACTCTTCTCGGGTCAGAAGCAGGTTAGTGTTATTCGATTGCTTGCGACGAAACCCATGTCGAGCAGGGGATAACACATGGTTTTTTCCAAGTGACCCATCACGTTGTCTGCAACAATGTATTCCATGACTTTGGATAATACGGGGTGGAGAGTAATGGGGCGGTAGTTAGCTCGGTCGCTATGACAACCGCTTTTGTATATCGGAGAAATTATCCTTGTTTCCATGTTTGTGGGAGCAAAGCTTTGTTGAACATTTATGGGAATAGTTCACTTAGCGGTTGCGCCAAGTTACTCACCAGGTTCATGAGGGTTTGTAGATGGATATTATCTACTCCTGAAGATGAGTTCCTTTTCAAACACTGCAATTTCGAGGCTATAATTTCTGGGGAAAAATCAATTTTGATGAGCGTTGGCTATGATATATCCTCATTTAACAGAGGCGGTCGTACTCCGGTGTTCTGAACTGCGGTGAACACTTGAGCGTACTGACGTTTTAGCATTTCAGCTGCCTTCTTTGTTGTGACTGAAACACGTTCTGCCACTCTTAGCGTTTTTCTGATGGCATTTATGTGTCTGTGCGACAGCTTGGGATTTGATATGAACTTACACATGAGCGTTTCTTGGTGTATTAACATTTCTTCACGCGCCAACCTGGTGCAGTGGTTTCGGAGTTGAGAGTAGGTATGCCATGTGTTGTTGCACGATCGTTTATAAGCTCTCCATGAGATATTCCTCTGCGAAATCCAATTTTTGTCCGACCTCGAATCGCTGATCTTTTGGCCAGTTTAGTATTTGATGTGTTTGGTCTTCGTCGTGCCTTTCATCATTTCCCTCAGGTGGTTTGTACATTCTTCCCGGGATACCAGGTAATCACACTGTTCGTAGGGAAATTTTCATTGAAAATCTCTCTCCAAAAATTTAAGTTTAGTGTAGTCCACAAACATACAGGAGCTAACCTTAGAATTGTGCGGTACGGATGCATATCAAATGTAGTCAATCTTCAGCATAGTAAGATCAATACACCCTAATGGAGTTGTAGTGGAAATCGTTTCCGTCATCAGTTCCTCGTTAGCTAACACCAGGTCCAAAACCGAAGGTGGTTGGTTGGCTCCAAACCTCGTGAACTCCTTCACAAAATTGTTAGGTGAATAGGATTCCATAAGTTGTACAAGTTCCCTCTCAAACGGTTGTAGAGAGGTCGCTGATTTGGCTAGGGTGGGGTCACTGAAGTCACCCATAATGGGAAAATGTGTGAACTTCAGTGACAGAATTTGATACATGGTTTGCAAGAGTGTCTCAATGACTGAGTCTATAGATGAGGAAGAGCGGTACACCAAACCGAACAAGCCGATACCACGTTGCGCCAGTCGCAATTTGCACCACAGTGAGTCAGAAGCCACAGCAGGATATTCAATCACCTCGCAATGTGGTTTGCTCCTAAAGTAGAGTAAAACCCCACCACCTCTTGTAGGTCGACCGCGTGTGAGCAGAGTCATGCCGGGTAAGCTTAATTGAGTCCAGAATGTCGGTTGTCAGCCAGGTTTCGGTGACTGTAATAATGTCCCATTGACCAGTTTGGCAACGCAGTACTACCTATGAAAATTTGCTGAGTAAACCTTGTGAGTTAGTGTAGAAACAATGCAGTTGGTAACGGAGCAGAAACTCGTCGGGGAGCAGAGGGTTCGTTGAGCCGACCGTATCGTGGTCGGATAAGGTAAGGTTTTAAGAGAAGAGGTTTTTGGGTCTGATATGCCAGTTGCGGGGAGGAACACGAAGTCTGTGGGAACCCAGCTTGTAAAGAGGTGATATTTTCTGCCTGAGAAACGCTTTGTGTTCATGGATTAAGCATCGGTCTCAACCGCATTTTTAATGGTCCCTTGATCTTGTTATCACACCACGACTGTAAGACAGTCGTAGCCACTTCTGGTGTGCCTAGAGTTATTTTCAGAATTTTCGGGCCGTCTCCGCGGCAGTTAGGAGAACAAGGGAGACGGTTAACTGCTGTGGTCCTGATCTGATAACAACCTGTGAGATCTTGAATGAAGCACCACTCTTCACAATCATTTTTCTGGCATTTTGATGTGTCTGGAGCATTTAATTGGGGGATTCTGTGTATAAGAATTACTCTGGCATTGTCTGTTTTCCGCTCGCTGTGTGGGTTAGTTACGTTAGTGCGCGCGCTCGCTCCATGGTCTGTCTGGTGAAATCCTTATTTTACTTGAACTTCCTCGAAGGAGAAGGCGGGACAGAAGAACGTTTTCTACGTCTGATTCACTACATAGTGTCACCTGAAGTAACCTGGGTTCTCTAGCATGAGGTGAATTAGGCTGTCGCCGAAGGGGTGTAAGACCCATAGGTTGCGTACACAGATCATTCCAGCACCTCAGTGTATGTTTGTCTCTCTTTCAGTGACAATGCCGTGGATTCGAAAACGTTTGTGCAAAGCACAGTCAAAGGAGTTTTGGTCGCGTCTTTCTTTTTTGCAGGCAGAGCTGTTTTCTTTGAAGGAGCAGATGAGGGAGGCCACTGAGTATGTGTGGGCTCCGAGGTAGCAAGTGCTTCTAATGTTGCTTTTGTTGTCGCGCTCGGTTCTGCCGTGTGCGTTCTCTGCCGCGAGGTCACCACTTGTGTTGAGCATTTGGTCATTTGTTAGGTTTTCAGATCGGGGTAACTGGTGTGAACTGTGAACTTAAGTCGCATATTTTTACCTCGAGTGTGGCGATTTTGTACAGAATCATATACGTTCTGGCTGAGGAGCCAACTGTTTTGCCTATTTTACCAATAGTTTGGCACATGAAAGGGGAAAAGTTTCAGATACTGTGTGCATAATATCCCCGTTTTGACGTCTTTCTTACAACCCCGTAGGCCGCATACTTCCGATGCCGTCGAAACGTCTGATGCGGCACATGCGGACACTGTGCGACATCCCATTTTTGCACTTTATCAAACGACGAGACTGAAGAAGTATGAAAAGATCACGTGAAGCGCGAGAGGTTAACAAGTTACCAACTTCACGGAGTACTCCGTATCTCGGTTCTGTTTTCATTGAACATGGCTATAATCCCATTTGACTTTTTCCGTTGTGTCGTGGATGACATTCCTTGACTAGGTCGCTTTCCCCTCCTAAAATGAAGTAAAATAAAAAAAGATACGGAATGAATAGCACAGGATCGACCGTTTAATCCGAGGATGAGGGAAACATTTAATAAGATATCAGCTGTAACTATAACCCAGTGGTAGCGTTTAAAGCGCTTCGTTCCAGCCGTCGCAAGTTAAGTGCACTATACGAATAATGATATACGTGAAGGGTGGGTAGACTTGTGAATATCACTGGTTGCGAGACCCCGGTGACTAATTTGACTAATTTGAACCTCGACCAGGATGTCTGGTGCGAGCAGGGTAACCAAGAACCCTGGTCAAAGTAGCATATCTTCATGTCAGGTATTAGTTTGTGCTACCCTCAGTCTTCATTCAACCACAGCGTGTATTTCTAGAAGAACCAAAAAACGCTTNCACTTGGGATACTAGATGGCAGTTTGCGGTCGATAATTTTCCTCTTGATACCCTGCCTTAGAAAAAATAAAGAAAGGCCATCCGGTGATATATATAGCAAATACATAGTTAAAGAAAATCAACTGGAGTGAATGAGTGACCAATGTTAGTTGAGACTGTGTGCCTAACTTCACCACTGCCTCTCTGATTATCCTTGTCAGTAAATGGGCTTAAACACCAATAGGCTCTATTTTTCTGGCCCCCTCTCACCTGAGCACGGGATGTCGTGGAGGTGGTGGCAAAGCCTTGAGCAAATGCCAAAAATACACAATTATCAGTATGGCCAAAGTTTGACCAGTAACCTTCTAGAACGGAAAATTAGGCTAACTTTAAATATACACTCTAAATAAAAACGATTATTTCACCTTGTGTGAATCATCCGAATCCCATGAACCATTGTCTCAAAACAAGAAGCACCATGTGATCCGAGATTGTATTGATTTTAGATTTAGGTGCCGTTAGTACAAATTAGTACAATCATAGTCAAAGTAGCAGAATTATATTTAAAACGATCCATTCATTCATGGTGGGGAACATAAAATCAGCGCGATCAGTTTGAATTTCACATAGCAATAACAGGACAGTATCAGTATAATTTTAACATTGAACAATGCATTACCGGTGTCCTTGTGTTTAGCACATGGGCCGATAAAAAGAGTGGGGTTGTTTCTGGTTTGATATTTATCGGCGCATTTCGATATAAACACAAACAATTGGCCACCTTCGCTCCGGCTATTTAGATGTTTTTGATTTGGCTAGTGGAACCCTGAAATATCAAATGGACTGCTGTCTATCATGACTTTAGGCAATCAAGTGCATGCATGTTCATGAAAGTAAAAGGTAAACTAAAACAATGCGTTTGCACAAAATACATGCGACCTAACTTATTGGGAAGTACGTTGTGGAAAGTGTACTTTCCCTGGGACGAAATTCAGTACACCTGAATAACTGACATGTGCGAGGCATTTTAGCATCGCTATGGAGAGAATACAGTTATCGAATATAGGAAATACCACTAAAGTACGTTGAGCCCTCGTTTTTTGCCAGTATAGCAAGCTGGCAAAATCCGTATTCTTCTTCAAGTACCTTCTCATTTTGCTGGTTGTAGTTCTAATTCCCCAATCGCTAGGAAGAATAAACTGCTTTGAGTTTGGCATTCGATTAAGATAGAATGAGTTAAGCCCAGGAAAACTCCGTGCAGATGGGTATCCGAGGGAAAAATTATTGAGATACCCCGTAAAACCTTTTATGTTAAATGGAAGTGAATTGCGGCCGATTTCAAAAAGCTGAAAAAGCTGTTGTAATCCTTTTAGAATAACGTTGACGGTTAGTTCCAAAGCAGTATATCGATATCAGTGTAATTATAACGTAACGTTAGAGGAGAAGCTTCGTGTGGAGGGGGCCGTATTTTCCGCTACTTATTGCAATATACACTTGTACAAAATATAGAGTGATGTTTTACCAAATAAAACAAAACGCTTCAAACACGTAAGTCGTTCTGTTCGTAGAAAACAATTCCCACACTAACAGACAATAGATAGACCAGGGAATCGAGACCACAATTGCTCTCTATCTCTGGTATCAGCTAAAATGCTATCCAGGGACTTGTTACATAGGTAGAACCTATTATAAACAAATCACAGATAAGATTGGCAAACGTTGTGAGAAGGGTTTGGATCTGACACAGACCTCGCAAAGAGCAGTGAGGCATTACTGCAAGAATTAGACGACTTGAAAATTGCGAATAACGCCTCATAATAGAGTTGTTCCGAAACACTTAAAATGAAAGAGGAAAATAATGTATGCTCTAGTTGAAAGTGGTTACCTAGAAATAGTCGGTTAATAGAAATAAAATGAGGTGAAATGTGAATTTGAGCTACTTTAGTATTCGCATGATCGAAAGATTTTGAAAGTCACTTCAAAGACAACAAACGCACGTGATAATACCGCATCCGGTACTTTAGTCGATTAATGTTTGTTGGTACCGGAAGCACCAAATCAAAATCACGGTCCGTTGCTGAATTTCACAGATGTCAAAATCAGAGATAAACAATTATTTACTGAGACTACGCCAAGATGGGATAGATAGGGTTGAATGTAATGAGAAGAACAGAAAGGAAATCCTATCATTTCGCACGGGTTCAGGGGATATTTTCCCATCTTCACCTTGATGAGTCAGGCGGGTTTTGGTACAACGATGCACACGCTGTTTGCATTCAAACTTCACTAATGCTTACCACCAATTTGGAGAACAGGCGTCAGTCCCTCTCCTCCCAAAATATGAACCAAAAACGTCCACTACTCTGATTTTGTTAAACTTCATCTTTTCCGTTTTCCACATTCATGTATCAGGGCACCCTATGCACGATTAGCTGTGCTCGGCTTGCTTGTAAAAGGTGAAAGTGGTTGTCTACAGTTGCACTTGGGCAGCAATCAAATCAATCCCAGAGAAGCTTCATCTGCCTGACGAGACCACGGGGCAAATTTATCAGTAGAGTTTAGTATTTTTGCCCAAGATATGAAATACAAAGCTCGGTTTTTATTCCATCACTTGAGCCACATCATGTTAGAAACAATACGTCGTTTTTTCTTTTATAGTGAAAAGATCGTGTGACGCCCTTTTTTGGGGTCCCAAATTTTGACCAACAATCTTTTGCAAATTAGTTCTGAGAACCAACGATAACAAGTGTCAAACATTTTGCTGCAAGTTTATTAGGAAATCCGTGAATGGGATTTCGAATTTATTTAATTTAATTAATCCGAAATCTGAACACCACTAAATCATCGATTTTTAATTTTTTCTGAAACCTATGCGCTCCTGTTATTCACGTTTTCCCTAAATGGGTTGACTAAATCCAACCTGTTTGGCACTTTATGTACCCTAGATTTTTCACTGTTTATTTGAATTGGCACTGATTACAAATCACTTAAAGATGTCTTCGATAGTTTCCCGAACTATACATTTCTAAGCGTGTAAGTTCGCTGGACAGGATGACCCGTAAAAGAAATAGCAGGGATTTCAGTACGCTGTGTAACCAAGGTGAACTAAGTTTCATGATCTGGGAGAATATAACCACATTGTCTTTTGGGAAGAACGAAAAATGAAAAGCAGTCTTCTAAAAGTTAGCATTTTGAATTAGCCTATTCTCATTGTTTTCCTTTAGTGACGATGGTGAGAGCATACAAATAGGTAGCAACATGATCTGCGTCATATCACAATGCCCAATCACGCTGCTCACACAATGTGGGATTATTTGTAAATTCACGTTTGAACCCTTCAGTTATGATAGGTAAACACATGTTGATGCCATTTTTTGACAAACCAAATAAATACGGTTCACATCATTACTTCGGGCCTATTCAAGAATGCTTTTGTTTCTATCCTATGGTGTTGTTACTTTGGATCAGTCGATCTACCGGTCTATTGTCATAAGGAATCATCCATCAGGGGTAACCCAACTGGCCTATTTGGTCGTTGTTTTGTTACTTGTAATATCTGTCTTATATATGGGGTACACGATACACATTTAAATGCTCCTCTTATTTCAACAGTTATAACGAGTATTTGACAGACGTTTAATATATTTCAATCACTCAGGGATTTAAATGGCAACGCGTTGTTGGTAACATTTTGAAGCATGTTCAACCCGCCACACGTTTTTGAGCGCTTGACCGTTGGTAATTGTTTTGACATGACCGAAAATGAAGAAACTTTGTCAGTTAAATACACCAGCAAGGTTATCAGGTAATCTTTGATTTCGATTACATCGAGAAGTGTTGTGCCCCACTTGGTCGTTAAAAACATGGAATATTTTACTTAGCAACATGATCAATGGAGTCAATCAGAAGTATTGGGTTTTATAAACGTGTTTATGCTAAAAGAACTTTCAAATCTTTCGTAGCATCGTTTTAAAAGTTACAGGATTTCGACTCTTGGGGCTGTGTCATTCCTTGCTACTTTTGTCAGAAAAAAAACAAATACATAGTGCATTGTGAGGTTTTGAGGAAGGAAATACTTATTGCTACCCCGAAACTTCATTTAGCATGATAAGAGTAATCAGCCTTGAACCGACATCCTAAATGTTTTGAAGGATAAATAATACCAATCGATTTGTGTAATCTTTAACCACGAATCGACGTTTTGTGCATTCAGAAAACTCAGCAGTGAGTAAAGCTCGTTTTCAGTGACTTCTACCCTGGATTGACGCAGCTATAAATAGGGCTCAAAACTGCGAAATTATTGCAATGGTCTGATGTGATGACTATGACTGTTTGATTGGAATATTGTGATATGTTCTTTTGTAATTGAAGCTGAAGAGTTTTGATGGTTATTGTTGTGTGGTTTGGAAATGTTCCCAGTCGATGAATTGACTGACCTATTCCGTTTCCGATATGCAGCCCCGGGTTGTGTCAAAGATCACGCTCATTTTGATTACCTATAATGGAAGGAAGCTAGGGTGATCAGGTAATCGATAATCCGTCCATAAAACTGTCCGTAATAAAGTCCACAAATTCAAATTCATCTTTGAGACCATATTTTGCAATATGTATCCGGAGCGCTCCCAGTAGACTTACAAGACAGTGAAAAACCTGACGATAAGACAGTTAATTCACGTCTAATAATATTGGCCACAATGTCACCTCTTGTTTACGTATTCTCGGCAAATTGTAAAGTCAAGAGATAAATAAAATAGTAACGCCGAAGCGTTTTCTGAGATTTCATAAGTCAGATGTGACATCATAGTTTAAAAACGCACTATTTTGGAAGGATTTACGGCAATATGAGAATATACCAGTGAAAGAGGGAGATAAATATCCGTTTATCAGTGTATAACTTAAAAAAACTATTAGTGCGGTGCAATTGTAACATCTATTGCGGCTTAACCAGAGAAATCGATCGTCATACAGACGGTGCTCCATGCAGTCACCTCTCTGACCTCTCTCTGTGAGCTGATGCATTTGCGGCGATATTTGAAGATGATAGCTTGCATGTCACAACCAGAAGCCTGCCGCCATGTAGATGAGATTTTCATCTAGAAAAAATCCCGCGCTATAAAACGCCCTATGGAAGTGCGGTAAAGTGCCCTGTTTACCGTTAACTGACATGAAGTGGGCAACACTCTGGGAGTTTCATGTGAATAAAACCCCTGTGTATCAACAAATCAGAATTTCTACAGAAGACGGCTCATTCTTCAGAGTGAAACAGTAAAACAAACGCTATTTTACAGGATGTGCTGAATCACCTAAGATTACAGCCTCCAGATAGAGCAGTGACATCAGTATAGAGAAAATAGCTCTTTAGCTATTTCCTTTCAAAGGAGATCATAAGTTTGAGGTACGATTAGAAAAGGTCATCATTTGTACTGTTCCCGCTGCAACGGTACTCACCAAATGCACAAGGCGACAGATAGTCTTTATACACCATAAAGATAGATTTCCTATTCTCTACTCATCTTTGATTATTTACCACTTTCTTTGTTCGTCGTAGACATTGAATGATATGGATGAGTTCATTAATAAAAACGCTCATGCATCTTCTCAATGTTTTTGAAACCTCAGTCCTCATTTTCATTCTGACATTAATTTGAACACTCCAGTATTCCTTTGACTAGATCCAAATTGGAAGCCATGAGGCAACCAAAATCAGTGCACGAAAGAACAATGCTAATAACTTTAAAAACTGAAACCGGAAATTAAACATTCTGTGCTCATGTTTGACAAGTTATGTAGGATGAACGATCAGATAATTATCGCAAAGTACCCGGGGGCACAGTCCGACCTGTTTTAGTACGGGCATCGGAAAAACGAATATAAGTTCAGTGGTAGAACGTCGTGTGGAACAGGGCCATCAAACAAAGAAGGACACCTTCAGCGGGGTCTACAAAGTACTAGAAAACTCAGCAGAGGCTTTTCGTCCGCGGCATCTTGCTGCAGCTGGGGCAATGGCCATTTGCCTAGTCTATCCTTCCCTTCATTCATAAAATTGATTCGTTCAGTCATTTATCTTACTCCAATCCCAACCGATCGGTTACGGTCGTTGAAACGACTCCGGGGAGTACTCCGGAAATGAAACAACTCACTGAATCCATCGACTGAGAACATTTCAAAATCACATATTGCAACATTCCAATCAACTCGTCATATTCATCATACCAGACCATTGCAATAATTTCACAATTGACTGTTTTCAAGAAAAGTAAAACTTAAGATGAAACTCACAACCATTACTTACAGTCTTTCCAAAACACGCCAAATTTATTCCGAACAATGGTTTCCACAGTCAATCTTTTCAGAAAATGAAAATAAAC
>UZAN01040291.1:16699-28592 GCA_900618425.1 Echinostoma caproni
AACGAAAAGTGAATCAGTAATGAGTGACAAATTCAGTTGCCCACAAGGTTTTTCTTAATTTAGTGATCAACAGCGGAGCACCTTTAACAGTTATAAAACTGATAAACCCTGAGTGAAGTTTGCATTTGTTAACGCATAATCCGAAAAAGCGTGAGACGTGCTAATTTGAAAAACAAACATGTGTGCATGTGTGTGCGTGGAAATGTAACCTTTGGGCATCAGAAACATTTACTAAAAACGGGACCGAGATAGCGGAAGAATATGTTATCCACGCTCCATGGTCGAGATCACTTACGCATTAGTGAGCGTATGCGTATGAACAGCATGAAGTGGGGGTGGCGAGAGAAGTAGTTGACATCTCACCATTTGAACCATACTTTTCAACATGTATCCATTTGCTCTGAATTAACGAACAGACTATGGAATCACTGATGGGTCAACGTCAAAGAAAACAACCACACAAATTACTAGAAAAATGATCACAAAAACAGGCACAACAAAGTACGCCTAATGGACTTTTCTCACTCAGTTACGCAAACCACATGGAAATACCGGCAACGCTATTTTTGATCTGTTCACAACAGTGTTGACGGCTCAGTTGTCATAGTTACAATGCGGAGGAGGCAAGACACATGCGATTGGCAAGTTGCATTGAATGCATTTGTATGTAAAATACAAAGACAATTAAACAGTCGTGGGCATCGCAAGTCCTCGGGTTGTCAAACTCTTTGATTCCTGTTTATCAGTCCTAACATATGTTGCGTTAAAAGCAAAATCGTCCGGAAACGAAAATCTTCCATGGAGCTCTTGGGTGGGAATAAACCAAACACTTGCACTGTAGTATAAATGGTACCCATAGACTGCAGTAAGCCATCGAACAAACCACGACCAAAGTAAGCTAGCCTAACAAGAGAGGCAGCATTTCTTCGGATCTCTTTAAAATCCATCCCTCATTGTTCAGGAAGAGAGAGGACAACGTACGATAATTTACACCTCGAGTAATCAACTATCCTCCACAATCAGGTTTTCTAAGATACCTCACTTTTACTTTATGTACAGCGACCTTACGTGATTGTTAAGCCTGTATGTATGATAACACAATTCCAAATGGCTGTTACAAGAAATAATAACTTTTAGTAAGTCAGGTCTTCTACCAATCCTAACTAACACCAAAAGTCTGAAACCTGACGAGAAAAATCGCATCAGTTCCCGGTGGTGGAGTATGTGTGCTTAGCAAGCATAAAATCGCGATGATTGCAAAATGAATCACTTGTCGAGCGATTTGGTTCAATAACTCATATCTTCGGAGGTAGTTTTCGATCTCAACCACGGATACGCCACTTCTGCCCTTGCTTTTACCACACGTTGACCTTTGAGTAGTCTCTGGCCTACCTTAGTTACCATTGCCGGTGAAACTACATAGTCACGTGAACGAAGGAAAAACAAGTAGAGAAAAACAAAACAAGCTTCCAGTTGACAGACATTCCGTCCAAAACCCTTGCTGCATATACATGAGTGGCGTTTGGAGAAATAGACTGAATGGCTATTATGAAAAAATGCATTTTGTCAATGAGAAATGGCAAATGCAAATGTGATTTAATATGCATAGACGTACCCGGCCGGTTGTTAGGGTGCTTCAATAAAATCACTACATCAAATCAGGTCATTCATGTATGGGTTGTTCAAGATGAAGCCATCCATCATTATCGGATGTTATGGTAATTTTTGATGAGAGATGATACTGAAAAGCTTGGTACACACCTTTGGCTTAAATTTGTCAGAATCTTTCGATAATATTCGTTTGTATAGTCTTAATTGTGAAATAAAACATTTGGTTTAAAAATTCACGTGTTTATTGATTTGCCCTTCTCCCCCCTAACTCTTCTCCGTGTAGGCTGAAGCAATCCTCTGTGAAAGCTTCGCGGTCATTGCCTTTTCAAACAGTTGTTTATGCCTGTTTATGTCTGAAAATATCTTGAACATTGGAAGGGGGGTTAGCTTCGAATTGTCTGGAATGTACTGAACCAAGTTAATTTTTCTTCACACTACTGCGTCATAAAATCGGTAATGGGTCAATCTTGTGTGGCAGCATACTTCCACAGAACCTTTTCGTGTGTCTATGCGTGCTTGTGGATATGTCCTCGCAGGACCACATTTTAACTGGCTCACTGACTCACCACTAGAAACTAAGGAAATCATTATTTTTAACGATATTGCTAATGAGAGATTCCAAGCTATTCACCTTGTGACGTTACTAATTGCATCTGAGAGTCCTATGTTTTCTTCGATGGTCTCTGTTATCCTCACATAAGAATCTCCAAATCAGCAATTCATGGAGAAAACACATAAATATATACTTGATTTGTTCGTGTGTACTGAATATGATATAACATTCTTCAGAATTTTACACATGGAAATACTCGCTTGTGTCATGAATTGGCTTCTGTTTGTTTCAAACCTGGGTATTACGTAATCCGTGTGTTTAGTGAGAAGGCATCTGATTACCTACACCACGAGCTGCTTAAAAGATGTAAAACATGCACCAAAATACCATTAATTCAACGTCTAAAGATCACATTGAAGAATATATATCTACGGGTTGTTTGATTGCACAACATGGGGGATTAAAACATTAATACACTTCTGTGAGCGCATATCATATATCACAATAGAATGCTCCTTCAAATGAATGAAACTGAATTTGTGTCGCTGTAAGTGCACATGTAGTTCGATCAATGTGATTAGGATAAAATGAACCTTTTCGAAAGTACCCGACGGTGTGTTGGAAACAAAGCCCAATGGATATCGATTTTTTCAGTTTTTAAGAAAACCGATTTTAGAAGCACTCCGTCATGGAGGTGAATACCGTCAGGTATAGCATGGCAAGTTGAGACAGTTGGGATTGTGCCACTTGTCCATATGTGTAGGCGGAAATACATGCCAAAGTTCAATCTGGAGGGCGCAATTAATTTCAAGATTATATGCATTTTTGCTGAGCAACAAAACCGGGTTCTTTGTTATTTCCTTTCTGCTTGGAATGAGAGAAATGGCTGCAGAAGAATAACTTATACGCTCTTGTTGAGCTGCGTTAGGCTAATATTACAAACCATGGCATATATAGATTCCAGGTTCGTGAGACATTGAAAGAATCAGTTTGACAACGATTTCCTTTAGGTCACTTGATTAGTAAATTCATCATCATCGCCCACCTCATCTGACAATACGCAATACGGTTAGGGTACCCAATTCGTCCTATGTAGGGAGTTACAACATTTTTTGACAACGCTGAGGTTGAACAATGGGAACTAGTTTGAGGTTACCCTTAGAACTTTGTCGCAACATGCACATAATTCTAATTGTTGGATCATTTCAGATAATGAATGAAGGGTTTTTATTAACTAACATCATAATCTATATAAATATCTCAATGTTTCAATCCAAACAAAATTTAAGGAACGCCACTCAACTCAATGAAGATAAACAGCCATCCCGTGGGGGCTTTCGATCATCACATGAGAAATTTTACCGATTATTTTCTCTGTAAGCCGAATAATCACGTACCAATGGTTGCACATGTACATCCACGAGGTTCTGGCACAAATTATATTCCAAAATTTAATGCGTGATATTACGTTACACTTAAAAACATGATTGAGGGTATAACTACCTAAATTATACGATCTTGATCAATGGTTCATAGTTTTTTTATCGAAAGTAATATTGCTGCCAGAGGCACCAGGTTGTTTCAAACAAACATGCGTCGTGTAATAGTCATACACGTAAATGGCATTGAAAACATTACTGCTCCGTTATTAGTACTAGTGGTTACCATTAAAAGCGAACATGACGTTAAAGTAAAGTACAAAATCCACTACACATATTACTAACAGTGTGATAAAAATGCATGGACTTAACGAAACCTGATCAATTTGGACGAACGATTGTTTGCTCACCATTTTTCCTAAATAGCTTTCGTAACTGGGTCACTGTGTGCCTGAGGTGCAAAATATATTTTCGGAGAGTTGCCCGTTATTTGCTTGTTATGAACTGAACTGCCGATCTTCGTCAGCTATATTGTGGTACGTGTTGTCAATTTAATTATCGATTCAAGAATTATTTGCATGAGCATGGATACCACATGATGTTTTTTCCAATCTCAGAGATGGGTTCAAAACGGTGGTTTTCTGTCCAGTGGAAGTTAGAAAAAGTATGGATTGACTGATTTTCTTGTGAAATGCCTCAACTAACGAAGCAATGATCTATATAAATACAAAATAAAGAAAAGCTTGATCAATAAATTATTTTCTAATTGTTTTAAGATTCGAGTGAACGAAATGCAACTTTCTCAAACTGCATATTGTGGGAGAGGAAAGCGTTAAAATGAGTTATCAAACAAATGTTGAGACTAAATTGCTTTCAGTTTGATTGCCTGAACGAATGGCATAACGCACCTTTTATGTATTGCGGATGATCAATCAACTCGAACCAGGTATACCATGACCAAAGAACACGTCAACCATTTTCTAGTTTGTGATAGACAAGCAAAAAGATTTTAAAAGCAGTGGCATACAATAGAACATCCATCAAGTTTAAATTGACACCCATTTGTTTTAGCATATAATAATTAAAAATGCATCAAAGGCGGTTAGAATGATCATAAGAGGAAGAAGAAACAGAATCACAATGGACGTTTGTCACAAATGTTGGTATTATTTAAGTTGGACGATTCGGCGCAATGATCTCACGCGTTCCTCTTTCGGAAATAACTGGATTCGGCCTCTGTTGGGTTCAATGCAGAACAGGAGAAGCCCAATAATATGAATGGTTTTAATAAACGTCTTTGATCACTTCAATTGAACCTATAGTGATGCTTCCGTTTTCCAATAAGCGCCCTCTTTCATGAAAAACACTTGTCACAAAGTCCTAGTCAGCACGAATCCACTTTGAAAAGTCGTATTCGACGAAATGAAACATTGCTTGAAAGAATTCATTACATTCAGTAAGAATCAATACTGTCGAGACAATCGGCATCGAAAGTTCCGCAGTTATCACTTCTCTAGAATAGATCTGAATGAAATAATTATTAAAAAGAACTGGATCCACAATAAGGTCCTAGCGTTTCTGTAGTTTGGAAATCGAAATTGGAATTATTTACCTGGTGGCCGATCTGACCGTAATTGGTCAGTAAACTGTGAGTCACAAATTGTGAATATTCTCAGCTAAATGACACTGATTTCTCACCACATTCATCCTACCAAGAGCCGATTATTGAGTTTATTTAATAAGTGTCTTTGCCGTTCGAGAAACACGTATCAATTGGTAAATCCTATTTGTGAAAACTGCTGTCGAGAAAGATCCTAAATAAGAGTAACAAAAAATATATGAATACGACTTTCTCTATGGTGATTGTGTTATGTAATTTTTCCAGTGATTATCAAGGTATAGTGCTAGTTTATAATACTTGCAAATCACCGAGGCAAATATAAACACGTCGGGGATACTCGGATAATCCTTCCTCACTTTAGTACCAAGATGTTATTTGACCGGAGATACCAGCGAGTGTAGATACATGATTACCGAATACAAAGAGCGTCATGTATGTGGAATATCCATAAAATGAACAGGATTAGGACTTCAGTGTGACTACTGTCGTTTAAAATATTATGAAATAAAATTATTCACCGCTTGTCTCCTCGGTCTATAATAGTACCTGTTCCTATGGGAAACGAAGAACAAATGAAAAATGTTCAAGTCATCCATAACACATACCATTTTATGAATACAACGTCGGTCGCATACTGTCGATTCAGTAAGGATACCCTAGTGTATGATTCACTAGTTCCCTTTTTTCTACGCACATGCACCTGTACATAAACATGTACACACACTCAAACGTTTGCGTTGCTTGTGCGATTCATGTGGAGACGTATCACATAAACGGATTAGGATAAATCAAGCTGTCGTTTCTTGCTTTAAGCAAATACTTGATAGACCTTGGTGTGGTTTCAACCATTCTCAAACAGATACAGTGATCTGACCTTCGGATTATTGGAAATAAATTAATCGGTGCCTGGTGAAATTCGGTTTAGAAAATGTCGGGGATGTGTAGCATCTCGGTACACCGACTGAGGCTGGCTTGAATGAGCGTGTCGTATGATTTCTAATTTTATTATATGGATGCGTTATTTCAGATTGCTTTCAACCGGTTACGTGGATGAATGTTCCTCAGAAAAGTAAAATTTTCTGAATGGTCTACACGTTTTCAAAAAGACAAAGAATATAATGAGTTGCGAAAAACATTCCACTGATTAATTAACTAATGAAGATCCTAAAGCATTCGGCACTAACTCATGCTGATAATAAAAAACACTTGCGATAATGCCGAAAGAGATTTTTGTTCCTCATGTGTCGCTCCCACTTTTGTAACAACCGATTTTATTACTGAAAACGGCTTCGTAGCAGCATTGAACTACTTCCCGGAGGCAAGGCGTCGTTGAATTAATTTCACTTGATTTTCAACCACATCCACATCCTTCAGAATGGAGCCGAATGCGAGTGCTGATCATGACTAGACCATTTTTTCACTATTCAGGAAATCCTGGACTTGAAAGTGCCACATACGCTTTTTATAACTCTAATCCAATGAAGGTAAACGAAGTTTATTCGGTGATCAAATATAGAGAAAGTTTATTTTTAACTTGGTGATGGGATTCGAAGAAATATTTTTTTCATGAATGACTTGTATTAGCTTACAGGCAGTGTAGTGTACGCAGCTTCTGTCCAATGTTCAATGAAATCCAAAGCAGGAAATTTAATAATTTTTGGTGCATTATGAATGCAACAGAATTTTTAAGGACGTTGTGATCATTTTTATTAACTGTTATTTATGATAGATTGATCATTGAAATCACAACGGAATAAAACGTCCTTAATTCACAACTAAGTAACTACAAAATTACTAATCACGCATTTGTTAGTATGGGATACCACATGCTCCTATGCCATGTACCATTTCGATCCATTGCCAGAATTACCACTGGAGGCAAACTAGGTGCAAATACATATCACAGATGATAGCTAACAAACGTAACGCATGTCGCACCGTAATCGATGATGAATTCGACGCCAGCCAAAGCAGAGTTTGACAGTCTTAACACTGATTCTTTTGTTTGCAAACAGGATAGACTGATTTAATCAAACTGCTCTAGTCTTTCTAATAGAAGTATGCGAACCGGTTTTGTTCAGGTTGAGACCAACGGCCCTTTTCAAGTATCCTTTAAACACGGGAATATACTTTAAGCAACGGCTCCAAATTCCAAATGGTGACACCTTTATACCGCAGGACAACTTTTGGCCTTGTGTTATTGTAGGAAGCAGAAGACAATACAAGCCGTCGTTTTTATTCGGCCGCACTGGAGGTGGAGGCCTCCAATACCCATCGTTAAGTTCACAACAGACAGCTCGTACTTAGGCAGCCACCTGGCACTCATTGCGACATCAATTCAAGATGCAGAAAACAAAGCAAGTGCAGAGAAAGTTTCCAGTTTTCACCATGAACTTTATTTACTTTTAATTAATTCCAAGTTCATTACGAAATATTGATTGATGAACTTTGTATGCTGCATTGTGTTCCCGTTTTTCACGCTATTACTATTTGAGAAGGCTTTCAACTCTCTCTGTAAAAATAAAGCTTGTGCAGTTCGGGTTGACATAATTCCAAGGAACAAGGTTTTGTTTGGTGTAATTTGGGGAAATGTTTTAAAATCCGTATTACGTGAATGTGTTTTCCACAGTATACATGTTTACCTTACGTTCTTCCAATCGACGACGGTACTTTGAACGCAAGGTACGAGTTTGTCGGCCACGGTTATGTGAACGCTTCTATATGACCAATTTATATACGTAATTGAAGGTCATCGAGATTGTTTTCTACCCTTCCTTCGGTGGCCATCATAATATAGCAAACCGAGTGGTAGAACCGACTGTTAACCCTATGCACGTGTTTGAACACCTCGTTTACATTGCCAGATTGACTTGTTGCATTTGGGAATGAAACGCCTAAACCGATCAGTTAGATGGCCTTTCCAGTATTCATTCGCGCACGGTGACGATACCACTCGGTTAGAATGCACACTCAACCACAATTAAGAATAAAAGAGTAAATACAGAATAAAATCGCAGGATCGGTATTTTTATTCTGCTTGAATTTCATCTTAATGCTTGGTCTGCGATTCATTCTGTTAATCATACACTCGGGAAGAGATGGACCCAAATTTCCCCTCCACTTAGTACATATCTTCTGCTTCGTTTGGGTTTTTTAATCAGAACCCACACACATGCCTGATCAGCTCTGTTTGATGCGAATGCGTTCAGTTCTTACGAATANATATTGTTTTACACGTCGCATCTTATGTGGTGAATTATTCTTTATCTTCCCTGAACTTTCCTTCAGACGTACCTCTCGTTATTTAACGAATTTCTACGTAATTCTGGCCTACCTCAATCAAAAATAACCTCAAACGTTGACCTTGTATCTCGACAGATCAGAATGTACTTCTCTTTTTTTGTTGTGCAGATCATTCACGTGAGTACAGATGTGATTTCGTGTCGGCGCTCACTGAGACGAGGTGCGCTTCAACACAGCGGCAGAAAGGAGAAAGTTTTGTCCAACCTACACTCAAGAAAATCTTCTTTACGAGTTGTAAACCTCAATAAATTCGGTTTGAAAATCAGAATAGAACTTTGAAAAAACGATCAGATAAAAGCTTTTCCTTCTATACCCTGCCAACTGAAACCGAGATTCCTATAATCCACACACATATTTGTTCTTCCGTTTATCTGGTGCTTCAATCTGGGGAATCACTTCGAGCAATACCGGATCAATTTGAGCTGGACTGCGTGAAGATTGCGTGCAAAGCGATTGTGCAGCTTCCACGCGTTGTGTTGGTAAACAACAGCAATTCTTCTGTGCGGTTTTCTGCATGAAATATCTATTGTGTTTCACCTGATGGACAATAAGAAAAATTGTTAGATCGTCCAGGGAATACAGTTCACAGATAATTTCAATAAAATAGCACCATCTCAATAATAGTAAAATTGTTGTGATAAGATAAAAGTTTCCTTATGAATGCGAGCAACACTGCACTGTGAAATAATGTTCCCATATTCCTGATCCGTTGTTGACAGCTTTCACGTGGACATTGTTAACATATATGAAGGAAATGCAATTCCATCTCGGTTAACGGTTAATTTTTCTTTCGGATATACTTTATCTTCAGCTAATAGCTTCAAATGTAAATATATAACAGCATTATAGATTCAATTTAATGTTTTGATGATATTTCATGCATTGGTAATATTTCGGTGAAATAAACGTGGGTCATTTTATTGAAATACTTCAATGAAGATAGAGGGGTTTTGCAATTCATTTCATAAGTTGGAGTTGAAACAATCTTTACAAGTGGTCAGTAAACTAAAATTGCTTATCGTCACTCATAAGCTATAAACGTTGGGTCCTGTTGATCTTTGACATGAAACATCGTAGCGTGCCTTGGGGATGATAAAAACCAAAAACATATCGAAACTGTTTGATTAATCCGGAGGAAGGCAGACAGCCTTGTAACAATAGTTTTGCTCACCGAGAAAAGGGTGTTGCAACCAAATCAGCTGACTTCACCAAACGTCAACGCTTTTCACCCCGGTTAGGTAATCACTTCGTTTCAGATCTCTGGATCATGTCAAATCAACACCACTTTATGAATGCTTGTTTCTGGATGGCCGATGCCTCTTATCAAGATTTTGTTTATCCGTTTTATCCACTGTCTCATTGAGTGTAACATAGAACATTAAGATTGAACAAAATGCACTCGCCTATCAAAAACGTGTTACCTTTTTGGTCATTTGGTTATCGTACACGGGTTTTTTTCAAATTTATATTCAGTCTAGTGTGTATGTGGCGGCTCAGTTACAAACCCCTTGGCTTATTACTTTAACTGCTTCATATTCAATATCATTAATATTTTTCTTTGGATATGCAAGCCAGTAGACCAATGGTATTCGGAGAGAAAACAGCTTTCAACATCGAAACCGCGTAAAACGACATGATACAATTGTCAGATAAGCTGAAGCTCGGTAATAAACCAAAATCTTAAGGAATAACACGTTGGATCATTACTGGAAAAAATTGTATAATTGTGGAAGTATGTCCCAAAAATACAGTTACAATCAACTTAAGTTGATCTCAGGAAACCTAGTAGAACATCATCGTTATGCCATCAGCAAACCGTACGCACATGCGTGACATAATTGATCATTGTGTCCTGTATCATGCTGATCTGATGGAGCCCTTACCACGTTCCTACAACTGGTTTCTAAGGCAAATGAAACACCTGTTTGAACTCCGTTTATACAAGGATAGTAAAACCTTCATTGAATAGTCCAGTTTTGACTAAAGATGCTCCGTGAAAGTGATGGACGATTTTATTCAAATTTAAAGGGAATTATTCATGCATAGAGCAACTGAAACGTGAACTCAAAAGCGAGGAAGCACTGTACAACTGTTTTGACCCGAATTGGTAGCCTGCTTGCATTCTTCCTGCGAGGTCCTGGGTTCGATCTGCATTCGAGTCGATGGAGTGGCACTTCTGATGAGACACGACAAGGTAGAAACAGCTGTGGGGTGCTTTCTAGCTTTTCAGTTCACACTTCATTTGCTCCACACACGACGAATTTCCTTTTCGAAATAAAAGACGCTCGCATTTTCCAGCCTATGCAGTAATAGGTACCTTCAATGATTCCTTGTCGTTGTTGTTTACTATGAATAACTAAGCAATGTTAGATTAATCGGTTCCGTATACGCAATAAGTGTTCGGTATTTAAATGATCTTGTAAACTTAGCTGACGGTTTCAAGGATTCAAGAAGTTTGCATTACAACAGTTCGCCGCTTACTGGATGTTTTGATACTTTTCTTCTAATCCTTGCTCTACTACGTTCACTATGGTTTGCCTTCTATGTGTGCTTCCAAAATGTTTTAATATTGGGTACAGCTTTTGTGCACATTATTTTTCGCTTAATTAACAGACTGTTCGCCCTATGTTGCTAACGGCGTGAACACCTCCAGTACGAGTCAATCAATTCGACCACACTGATTAACTGATAAAAGTCCTTGTCAGTCATTTATGAGAGTAGTGTAACGATATTTTTTATGCATATATAAGCATTTGTACAAATCTGCATGAATTCATTTTGAAATAAGATTCTATGATCAACAAGGGGAACGATAACGGTATAAGGCTCACACTATTCATACTAACAATATTCGGCTACCGTTTGGACTACCCGATGCTCAGTTAGTCTATAAAATAGCAAGGTACAAATTTTAGACCGCCAAGTCCATTGGAACCTTTTCGTTATGGACGGCTAACTAAGAACTAGAAATGTACTATGGGTAATTGATTGAGACACGCGGCCATCTTTTAAAGTGTTTTAGCTTAGATGTATGTTTGAATACATTACTCTTTACATACATCCATATCTAGTTTGATTCTGTTATCTTAAACCTTGAAAAAAGAATCCAGAGAAAATTCTTTTCGCAAAATGATCAGCCCTTATAGGCATCAACATTGATACCACTTGGCCGCTTCGCAGAAAAACGGGGGGGTCCCAAGTTCCTCTCTGCGCATACTCAGAACGTTTTGCCAACTTGGGATGGAGTTTTGGCCATTTAACCCATTTTATAAATTGGCCTTTTTATCTCTGTTGCAGAGATAAGTCTCAAAACATGCTATTTGTTCTCCGTGACATTACGTCAATTTGCATAGTAAGTTGATATTAACGGTCGATCATCTTATTTGCGAAACTCATAAGATGTTGTTTTCCCAATTATCATCTTAA
>UZAN01040291.1:28606-40938 GCA_900618425.1 Echinostoma caproni
CTAGTCGATAAAGGATGACTGTCAGAGAACTGTAGGTCCGCGCCACATAGTTTTGTTTGATATCCGCCTACCAAAAGAACTTTGTTCAGACAACTGCAATCTCAAATTGCCGCCAAATCTACCTTGCATATCCTCTTTCGATTCATCTGCGGCTACTGTAGCAATCACTATGTGAAAATATGCAGTTATCTGTTACAATAACTGACCAAACATTCTCAAACAATTGCTACTGTTGTTGACTCAAAAGCACCGAAAAGGCCGAATTCGTAAACTGGAACCTGACTCAACAGTAACTAAGCATTTCTTATCAGTTGGACACGTATTTGACGCAATTGTGTGGCTCAAGCCACTGTCATGAAGACTAAGTTCGCAAGATGTCAGCGTTTGGCGACATAATGCTAGCCAAACTATATTTCCTCATTTTGTGGGCAGATTTTGTTAACAATCGGCCATGGAACTATTAAACTAGATTTCGGGTACAGTTACACTTGCGACAAATGTATTATTTTACACAAAAAGCTTGAGCTGCACTCCACTCATATCTCAAATTAATCTTTGAAATTTCCTATCCTTATCGTTTGTTGTTTTGCTTATAGGACTAATATGGTCATTCCAAACTTCTCCGTTTATCGACCACCGGCTTCACACTGTTCTGATCACACCATTGGCACATTCTGGTAGTAAGCTCACAGTTGTACATCTTCTCTTCCCTGGGGAGAGATCAGGACGAGTGTTCATTTTCCTCTTCCTGCAATGTCCGATTCACATGTAATCTTTCGGTGAAGCATACGCATGAATAAGTGTAGTGTTCAGATAGGAATTCTGATTTTGCCGGGAAGTACAAAAGACAAATTACGGTAATAAAGAATATCTTTCATGTTTCTCAAAACCGACTAAAAGAAAACATGATTTCGCATTATCACATAAACCAACGTTTTCTATTGTAGCAAGTTCCGAAGATGTTCTCAGGGTTGTTTGAGTGACAGTGAATTTTCCATGATTTTCCCGTTTAAAACGCAATCTTAACTAACTTTTATATGGTCTTTTTATATCAACCTATTTACCCTCATTTGACTCATTTATCCCCCGTCCATTTGCAAATACAAACTTATCCCTAATATCTCATACAATTATTTTGGACTTTAACCACGCATGTGCTTCTTCACCGCATATAAACAGCCTGAATAACTATCTAGAGCCAACTAGAGCCAGCTCTATACCATCCAGTGTGACAAACAACTGCCAAACGTTTGTTCTTTTCACACAGTGCCCGTTGTCCAACCCTGGTTCACAGTTGAGTTCATTCACAATACTTCTAAGTGGTTAGGTCATCAACTTGTGAACTGGGAGTCCCGGGTTCGAACCGCTCCACCGTCGCCCGTCTTCTCATGCAGCTGTTATATGGCTGCGGCCCCCCTTCCTGAATGCTTACTGTACATTTTTACATTTAATAAATAAAAGAGGAAGTAAAATGACAGACAGACAGACAGACATTTATATTTCTGTCTGAGCGCATCAGATTTTGTTCCATATTGACCTGGCCACATATATCTCCATCTCCAACAAAAAAAATTAGGATAAGTTTCTTCATAGTTTAACTGATCACTAATGAGATGTGTTTATCACATCTAGCGAACAGATAACACTACTTATAATTACGGCTGGCCAGGTTAAGGTCTGTATGTATCCAAAAGTTTGCATTTTACTAAAGCCTATATCGAAGCATAAAGAAGCATTCACACAGGTGAGAACGGTTCAGCTTTTAAGTAATTATCTAAACCAATGAAGTTCCAAATAAGGCGACCAGACTATGGATTCTCCGCGGATGCTTTTACATAAACTTTTGATCGTTGGAGTACATCAAAAATGATTCTAATTATTTCACTTATTTCATTTAGAGAGCAAAAACTACTGGAATTAAATGTGTGCTTAACCAAATCCTTGTTGCTCTGAAATGCTTCGTGGGGTTGTTCTAGACATATAGTATTTTTTATACACTACGTTGCCTCTTCTGCACAACTGAGGAAACATGTGAATCGTTTCTTTATTCTGTTTCAGACGATCTGTGTACATAGAAAAATTTCATAAAGAACAACAAACCATTAACTAAATCTAACTCTGTCACCTATCCTAAGGTCACCATAGGCAACGGTTATTGATGTTCACCCCACAGCCTAGACTGGGTAGATGAATTTAAGATTGTATCATTTCAACTCCGAAAGGGTTGGCTTATTTTTACACATCACGTTCAATTTCCCTGATATGCATAGCATAATCTTTTCCCTTATCCAAAATCATTGTCCACCATTTACTTTCTCTGATTTCAGCAGACCCATATTCGAAGACCTTATCAGTGGATTAGCCCTGGTCAGCCACAGGTCAATAACTTTTTCATGTGAGGTAATTGTTAGGCTTTCTAGTCATCACGCATATTTTCTGACAATCACCTTGTGAAAAGCCATTTGCACAGATCCCAATCACCCTTTACACACTGCATTTTTGCATTATTTTTCTGATTAATCCACAAATTCTAACGTGCGAAGCATTCCACAAAGTTTTATTTTGTGACTACTGTGAATTAAAACGTTCGGTCTTTTGAATAATCAATTTCGCGGAAGATGTGCAATCTTCTAACTTTATGGTAAACTCCTGCGTTTGCTCCAGTTGCGATGTACAATGCAAAGGCGGATTGATTTTACGTGGGAACTCGAATGTCTGCTGGCGTATGATAATCTTCCGGAAGTAATCTGAAAAATGGTGATTGTTTTGCCTCAAGAGGCATGTTGTGCCCGTTAACCCAACCGACACAGTCAGACCGCTAAAAGAGAAGCCAACATTGAGGCAGAGGCTTCATTGTTTCGCCGGCCACAGTTTCAGGACTATTGTTTTGAGTGAATCCGTACAACGTCTGTAATCTCTGTCCGTAGGCTCGGTACGTCTGACATTTTTAGCAAATGGTGCAGCCAATACAGAGTCAAAGCGATGTTAGAGTGGAACACATGTGCACATGTTTCATTGCGGAATGAACTGATCTGGAAAAAGTTGAGAAATTGGTCTGTAGACACCTGCACGGTAAAATCGAACCGGGTATACACGTGGCATTTGACTATCGGTAATTAAGGAACGATTGATTCTGTGCTGTTCATGCCCAACCTGACCGAATAACAATGTGATCAATGATGCCTTTTTTAATCTCACAATTTTTTGTTGACTGTAAATGCGGCAGAAACCGAAGGTTACGGTTTTGTGAAAAACTTTGATATATGGTATTGATCGAATAGTTAACGACTAATTTACAAAAAACTCAACTTTAATGATAATTCTTTACTGGGTTTCGGGGTCATTTTATTTGAAAAAGTTTAAATCATCCATGATTGGATCATAAGTTTGTGTAATGATCTAAATCCCTGAGTTTTCTCCAGCCACTGAACGGTTCGTTACGGCTCCTTAAAGGCTGAGCCGACATTTGGAACAAACCGTATTAGCTGCAGCTCAACCCGGAATACCCCTACTGGAAGAAGATTAGTGAGTTGTGAGCTAAATAGTTTGGTACAATCACATTCTCTCTCATTTTTCTCAGATTCACCCAATTTGCTCCAATAGGCTGTGTTTCTTTCGTGACCTTCTTGCGGTGTTTTTTTTCGGGGAACTCCATATTGCCACTACTCATTTGTGAGTACATTCCGACTACTGCAATGCGGTTTTCAATCTGCTAGGTGGTATTTGGCAGCCTGGTTATCGAAACGATCGTTATGCAAGAACAAGGAATAGTGTTTTATTATAGCTATCGCATAAAAGATATTTCCACATTGGTAGGAAATTAATCTTCTTCGATGGGTTCAGTCGTCAACTTTAGAAGTATTGTATAACTGTTTAGATCATATTGGGTCAAAATAACAGTGTGTATGCAACAACACGGTTCAGAGTGGAACCCGGGAGCCCGCAGTATGAAGGCCTATTACCCAATAGTCATCAATAAATCAGGTTGCTTCACCCTGTTCATAAGTAACGCTGCATAATTCTTGTAGAAAAATTTCCGTTCTCTGCTGTGTTATATCGAGGAATAAATGCCTATGCAGAGTGATGCTCAAATGAAGAATAAAAGATTTTCATTGAACAGCACCAAAAACTGGATGTGGTACATGATTTTTTTGTCATTCAGTCACTACCGTTAGATGAGTATAAAAGAAAATTTCACAAAATAAGTAGTAGCTACTCAAATGGTCATAAGATGAACCAAAGGTAGAGGCGGGTGTGAGGTTCGAACTTGGTATCTCAGGGTGGTTACGCCAGATTTTCTAAGCAAATGACCACGGCTATCTCGTGAAAATGAGAAGCGATACAGTCTGATCAGCTAGGTGGTGTCTGTGTGAGTGGTTTGATTATATATTCAATTGATTAAGGTTTCATTTGAATTTGTTTCCTTACACTCTAAGAACTGATGAAAATCTTGTTACGTGAAAAATGTTGATCACATTATATCCATGATCTTATCGGAACGGAAGTTTTAAGCCTTAATAATAGGATTTCGATCATGCAGTTGTCTATTCTGTATTTCAAAGCAAGTTTACTCATGAACTTTTGCCAGAAATACTCATAGCCACTATAATCACATATATATTGCATTGAACAGGTGACGCTCTGACTGGTCTTCCATAATTAGTTATTTATAATAAAGCAATATGGGCAATGAGTCAAAATAAAGAAATGATAGAGTTCTCAGATGTCGTTCACTTTTATGTTAGGTTTCACATCTATTCTGAGTTATCTATTTCTGAAGTCGGAAACAAATCAAACGGAGCCATGTGAGAACAAAAACACATTTGCAACTCAAAAAGTCGCACGTTCACCAACAGCGTGCACCCTGTTCGGTCCATGACCAGCAGTATTTCGGAATCACCTGTTGTTAATTATTTTCTTAGTAAGAGTACTTCATAAAATTCATATCCTCGTATTGGGTCGAATTGAAAGGCTATGTAAGACCTTTTTAGGAGCATCAAAAAAAATGAGAACAGCCTCACAGAGCCAAATAGAGAACGAGAGATGGCTTGCTTAATCATAAATGTGGCGGGTGAACCAGCTTGTATTCAGTTGTATTGAGTAATGCAATCGAAATAGCTTTTTTGCGAATCAAGGTATACTAGTTATCATATGCGCTCATTTATCAGTACATTCTTGGTTTTATTTTTATAATATGCTTAATGAGTAAAATAACGACATACCCTAGTAAAATGAATTTTCAGGTGTCATATATTGGTCGATTCGAATAGATTCCATGATATATATATATATATTATAACAATGAATGTATTCACTGACTCCAGTATTCACCTCAGACGGAAATGATCAGTTCCACAATCACATATATGCTCAGCGAGCTGGTGGAATGCGCAATTATTTTCTGCTAATTTTTGCTTCTGATTCTGTGAACATCCACTGTGTAAGAAATTTACAAGAAACTGGTCGCAACGTGCAAACGATTGCCATAAAAAATCTTTAAACAGAAGGTCTGTGTTCCAAACATTGTAGGTACGAGTTATACGTAAATCTGTTGTTTGTATTGAAAAATGGATAAGTGATCATTTGGTTCAGTATTAGTAGTAATGTGTTTGTCGTTCGTTAACATCTGCATTATTCCGGGATGTTTACAATTAGATACCAAAAGTGTCATTGGGATCGTCATCAGTGCAGCATCCTTATGTTGAACAGCAGGTATGTAAAATCGTATAAGGAAATTTTAACCATTCTATCTGAGAAGTTGGTCATGCATAACTTCGGGAAGTGCTTTATTTGGACAAATGAATGTTTTTATTTTCTATTGAACTATTGCTTTTTTACCATGGACTTAGCGATGGATCAGACGCATGAATTGGTTACACGCTCTACATACCTATCTTGCCCTAAATACAGTCCAGCCAATTTAACTGGTGTACACTGCATTTGGTTCTTAGGCAAGCATAAAAATATAATGACAATGGAGGTTTCCTTTACTTAGGTTACCTTTATGTTGCATCAAATATCTATTAATATGACAAAGCAAACTTCGGTTCTGGTGAACCATGAACAACATACAGTTGTTCAGTGTTTCGTATACCCAGTTTAACAATTATAAAATCAATCAGAGGCTGATTTTTGCAAATTTTTGACACTTTTCAAAACGAGTTTCGTTCAAAGTGGTTAAAAAACGAAACAAGACACTTGAATGTTTCAATGGGAATGGACGGTTCGATCGACCAAGATGCTGTATATTTGTAAACCTCACAAAAAGTATTTGATTGTTTGCATGAATAAATGACCCTAAAGTAACTCATTTTAGTAGCACTTCCGCCTAAGCAGCGTTATCCAAATATAGATAGCGGGCACATGGAAATCATGTTCAGAAGGAATGTCCAGTAACTGCGCAATACTGAACAAGCATATGTGTTTTTGCCATCCATCCATTATATCTTTTTTGTTAACTGATACGGTCTCCTTTCCAGTCAACAGACAACATTCGACAGACGACAGCTCCGCCAAAAGTACACATGCAGAGGTTTACAAAACACTTATCAAAATACGCTACGAAATGTTTTGCGACGATCCCTACGCTAGATGTTTTCGATCGAAATAAAGGTCCTTTTATGAAATTCAAACACATTTCCACGCCTTTGATGACTCCCGTTCTGAATGGAAGCAAAAAACGGGTTTAAAATCGTGCTTTTCTTCTTCATTTTCACTTCATTTGTTGGATATTCATGATACAATTTTAAAAGAAGGGATAAACGGGCAAACAAAAGTTTTCCATACAACGCAATTGGGAAACTCAGGTGATGGCGGGATTCTTGAATACACGTCTTCCGGAGCGATAATTTGGTGACGCCATCACTGGGCCATCAACGCCTACTTATGTGAAATTATGTACGTATAATTAATTGTACTAGTAATTATGGAAAATGTGGTAAGCGACCAATCGACGTGATAACAAAGTGAAACAGGGCAAGCTCGGGAGTGTGCGAGGGATACAACTTTTCCATATTCGGGCAACAAGACAGTCCGACTCCACTTCAACAGCACTACCATCAAACTGACTACTCCTATCGTTTCGGCTTGTACTTCGGCATTAATTTCCTATATCGACTGACGTTGATTTAAGTTAACCGAAATCTTTCTTATTCATCGGCTTCAGATTTGACACCAAAATTAAAAAAGGATACAAAGACGGCTTTACATTTATTATGAACACTACTTCTTGGCGGAATGCTATAATTTAGATCGCATGCCAGAGTATCGAGTTCCAGTCAATTCAGCCGACATGAAAATATATTGCAAACAAATTTTGCAGGGTTTTAAAAAAATGAAGAGTTAATTGGTTTATGAGTAAGTGACCTAATATCCTTATTTCTTACATGCGTGTTTGACGAACATTTCCGACGCTGCAACAGGGAAATTGCATTGAGGATATCATGGTTAGGTGATCGGCAACGACAAAATCAATGATTCGGAATGATTCGGGCTGGTATAAAAATAAGTTATTTCATATAGAGAATGAATCCTGGATAACAAGCAAAAAGAGAATCTGGTTACTAACAGATGCATGCACTTAAGCATTAAAACAGGTAAAATTTAATCTTATACAAATCATTAGCACCGTTGTCCGGGCATGGTTGATATCACCCTGCCTAATAAAGACAGTAGTTATAGGCTTCATTCCAGTAGCCCTAAATCGTATCAAATTTTGAAAAATTATTAGTTCTGCATGTGTTTTCAAAAATGTGGTATATCAACAGCAGATTTTCTGAAAGAAGTTATTAATCACACATTTTCTCCTTTCCAGACAATCAAAATATTAGTGATATGTACACCATGGTTCACTCACCCTTTGTTCAATAGTATTCGTAAACTTCTCCATTTCATTTTATTAGCTAAGGACTAGAGCTATAGGTACACCACGCTTTATTGATTTTACCAAAACATAGGTGCAATTCGGGTCTTATGAAAGCTGATGAATGACGATATGGAGCTATAAATAACCACTATTGACGTCACAATCTGTTTCGGGATCCAGGTGAGGAGTTGTCACTTGTTCCGCATCTTCTTAGCACGATCGTTCACTGAACACGATTGTGATAAATTCTAACTTCGCACGAAGAATTATTCACACGGAAGAACAAATAAGCTGGAGTTTATGTAGTATCAGTGTAAAAAACAATTCATTGAGCAAGCCAAAAGCAGTCCGGAAATAGTATGTGATACTTGAAAACCCTCTGTTCGTTTTCACCGCAGGTTCAGAGTGAGTATGCATTACAAACGATTTGGAACAAAAGGATCGATATGATGTGAATGAATTCGAAAATGTGCACCACACTTTTGAAATGCCGTTTTTGGAAACTACAGCCTCCTATATGCAACACAGAAGACATTTAAAGTTATTATCAAATTTCTGTTCCAAATATTTCTCATATTTTTAAATAAAGGTAGATACGAAAACAGGACTTAAATAACAAAAGACGATTCGTTTTGAAGTAATCTGCATATGTATACACAATTCGATCTTTCTAAAGTTTTAAGATTTGTTAAGAACGACCTCATATGTGCCCCAAAAGGAGAGCGAAATTATACGGTTGCCACAGCAAACTTTGTAATCAGCTATGTTTGTATATTTCAGTATTGCATTCAATTATTTGGTATTTAACGATGATGATATAAATAAATCCTAAAATTGTCTCATTTAAATTTTAATAACAATTTCAACAACAGTATTTCCCCAAAGTGATGTGGTGGCAAGGTTGGGTTACTGTCAAGAAAACACTTGTTTGAGTGCCATCAATTTAAATTTCTAATGTTTGTCAAAAACTTCAACGCTGCAACTTTTGGCGGTCGGTGTATGATATCTAGATTTGTGAGGAAATCAGTTTTTGTTAAGTCTAATCTTTGGCAAACTGAATAACGTTAGTGATTGATGAGTAACTGCTATATATATACGTAATGTTCAGTTGTTCGCCAAGCTTGGCAATTGCCAAGCTCGGCGAACAACTAAACATCATATTATACCAGCCGAGCTACAAAAACAACAATCAACACCGTTGTTTACAAAACTGTCATATATATGTGCTTCAACCTCGTCCCTGTGCATCTCAGTGAAACCCAATATCAATGTAATGAATAGATCCTTTTCAGTATAATCAATAGACACAGAAACACCAAAATTCAAACACGTTTTACGATTTATAACATTTGAAACCTGTTCCGTTGGTCGCAAGTAGTCGTCATTGTGCAGCTATGTCTGTCAAAATTAAGAAATACGTTCCATTTCTGTGATCGACATGAGGTTCGATTGACTACCAAATGTTTTTTTGGATTTTGTTCTCTGAAGTACATGCCTGTGAACTTTTTAAGACTAGATATACTGGAAACCTTCGACTGATAACATAAATTAAAACTTTTATATAATCTGAGATGTTTCTGTGGTTTTTAACCAGAAACTTTTGGGGTGTTCAGTTTTGTGTTTGTTGCTTTTAAGTGGCAAACAACTCATGCATCATTTTAATTGCGTTTGGAACTTCAATCACACTAAGTGGACAAATGTGTAACCTAACGATTTGAGTCCTTCTGATTGAATAGCTGGGTTCAAGCCCAGGGATCTAAGTAGTAAATAAAAAATAGCAATAAGGGGATAAAGAAAAGCTCAACAAGTTATGATATTTCAATTTTGACGACGTCCTTTTGTGTAGATAACATTAAAGAAAAGCTCCAAAACACTGGTTTACTAATCCGGAGATTTTGCTATTTTTGGGACATCAGAATAAATGGGCATTTGATCAACCGTGTTGTCAAACGAAAATTGATTTCTGTACTGTGTGCAAAGCACAATTTACATGTAGTTACTTCAGAATGCTCTGTTGATTGTCCGCGCAATCAAGGCTTATAGATCTAGATCTTGTCTTTTAAGGTCATTGGAATCCGGGAGAGGATGATTTTGTGAGTTTGCATTTCTTGGAATGAAACACATCACATGAAATTATTGTCGTAATTTGTGAACCACGATAACCAGTAACCTAGCTACCGTTAACTCTCAAAGAAAACTTGTTTGAGTAAATTCTTATGTCTATCTATATAATTTAATAAAGTCAAGTGATAAAACAAAAGTAACGTTCAATTTCGGGATAGAATAAACTCATTCAAGAGCCGCAGAAAGTATGCTTTAAAGATTAGAATTATACTGAATCACGAAGGTTTGAATAAAATGTTAGATATCTTTCAGGCCTACCGTTCAAAAATAGATATTTTGCAAAACTTGTATTTATTCCGACAAAATTTAGTACACCACCTGCGAGGGAAAAAACCTGCATCCAAACAAGGTGTTTACTTCAGGACACAACAAAATTCGACGTAACGCATCTCATTTTGAGCGGGGTCTATAGTTAGAACGCGCGCCTTTTGACCGCTGCACTACTTTTTCTCGCCACCTTTGAGTTCTGGAATTTGTGTACGAAATCGCTAAATATGCGTGCTTTAACTATATACACAAACATTTTCATGGTAAAAATTAGGGATGTTGTGATGAAAAACCATACTGTCATGTTTCGAGTGCCGAAGGCTATTCTAACGCCCAAATACTGCAAATGCGGAAAACGAATTCGTGCCGGTTGGCAAACTGCTGTTGGTCGTACTATTCCCAGAAAGATGACTGTACCTAATATTGTTTGGGAAGCTTCCACATTTATTCTACCAGCTCCAGCTGGTGTCTTGTGTCTTCAGGAGTCATGGCTCAGTGATGATGTGGACGACTCCGTAGTCAAACTGGATATTCTTGTCTGCTTCATACAGGATAGACAACGGTGTAGAAAGAAGTTCGGAGGCTTTGAATATTTATACCAATTCCCATTGGTTCGGCAAGTCCAAAATACCTTTTAATTATTCACGGAATGGCGTTGATTGCTTGACTGTCGTCTGTCCCCCCGAATTTTCCCGCTTTTCTATTATCGCCATCACTAATTTGTACTTGGCACCCCAGTGTAGGATATCAGATACTGACACATTTAATGATAATTTCATACAGGTTATTGCCCCATCTCTTGCTCACAGCTTGCAGCTTACAGATGGTGACTTTAACCAGACCCCTGCACCCTTTATTCTCTCTAAATCGTTGGTGGATGACTTCCCACTTCAACACCGAAACGCAACACATCCAACCACCAAGGAGAGTCGGGCAATGCTTTTCAAATCCAGACGCTTACGATCCTCCCTACAGGGCCTCGACTCCAGTGACGTCGTATACTTCCGTGGTAATGATTTGCGACCCGCGTCTGGTATGGTCACACGATAACTGGGTCAAGCCATGGTGGAAATTACCGACTTGAGTGATGCTACTGTGCACAAGCGACACGTGGACCAAATCCAAACCATCCACGGACGAGCGGCATCAGGAAACAAGCGAAGGGGACAATCAGTTGCAAACCCCTTCAGGACACCCGATGGAGCCGCATCAGTCAATCTCACAGACAACCAATCGAAACGCAAGAACACCAACAGGAACAGGCGGAGCCAATGATTGCAGTCTGCAGGTCTAGCCGTCAGGCGAGCCAGATTGACGAGGCACTAATGAGGGAAGAGAGTTGTGGTGATCTAGACTTCCGTGACTGCAATCCATGCACGACTAGGCACAGTTCCATATCATCCAATCACCGTTCAGAAAGCTCGACCAATGGTACACCGGGCGAACATGATATCCGAGTAAGTACATGTGATGCGTCGGCGCAAACAGTTACGTGATTAAAGGACAGTTGTTCAACAAATCATATGGACTATTAACTTCTATAAAACATGCTTTAATTCCATCAAGAAACATAAGCATTTGCTGCTATCAATTCCTCGTGTATTTCATTGGTGTCCGCAGTTTGGGTTGGAGCCAATCCAGTTCTGAGCAGTGCGTTACGGGTTCTCGTATTTCTACCTTCAGTATTATTCCGATGATCACAATCGCCCTCAGTTACCACCCCTCAAATATAAACATAACCACTTTACATTAANATTAAATGTCCTTTCTTCTCCAGTTCATTCCATCTGTAAGTCCCTTAACGAGAAAACCAAATGTGTGCACTGTGCATTTTTTGACTATTCTTCCACTTCTGACTCGGTACCCCATTATCTTTTAAGTAAATAACTTCTATTTTTGGCTGTTCCACTTCTCTTATTGAATGGCTTGTTGATTACTTTTCGCAAAGGTATCAGTATGGTAAATTGGGTAGAAGATAGTCAACCGCATTGCTCAATAGCTCGGGTGTACTTCAAGGTGCCGTCCTTTCACCCTATCTTTATACGAATTATATCGGTAACTTACCTATTACTCCCTC